>JABXJD010001340.1:15000-20000 GCA_013375575.1 Percina caprodes | reverse complement strand
GGACGAAACCTGACACAGGGCCAGCGAGCGCGCTCCACTCATAGCTCCCAAAATATTTGAATCATTCACGGATTTCTCAGCCGATATTCCCCCTCTGTGTGTGTGTGTGGAGTTCTTCAAAAGCAGACTAGGACCCTGTGGATGTCAAACAAGTCCAACCCTGTAATTTGACCAGCGTAGAAACATGCCGAGCTGTCCGCACGACGCCTCAGATGTGGCTCAGATGCAACTGGTGGAACCACAACGCCTCGGGATTAAAACGCCACTTTAACCCACTTGTGACCTTCAAAAAGTGTCTGTCTTAAATAATTTCAGCTTTTATTTTGTCTTTTTGGGGCTGTTTCCTGTCATAAAGAGATCTGAACCTTACATGCTCGCCCCTTTGAGCCAAACAAGACCTCAGACCACCGGAAGACGTCTTTTAAACAGAAGAAATATTACACTTGACACTAGAATGCAAGACTTACTTAAAGAACTTCACAGCTTTCTCATGAAGCACCTCATCACACAGCTTTCTTGGTGCACAGACCTACAAAATAAAAAGCTTTTGAAACACTGAGTTATGTTGGAAATGGGACATTTTTTGCAGCGTGACCTCGTCCTCTCCTGGCAGCTACAAATGAAAGGCATGAGAGACCCTTAACCTTTCATCAAGCCTCCCCTCTTTCCTCTAAATCCTTTACAATAACACACCCAGTCCACAGCCCATCAGTCAGACGGGGGTCTTCTCTACGACAGGACACTCCACAGCAGAGTCCCTCAAAAGCAGTTTACCTCAAATAAATGTATTTTTGCAGCTTTGCAGCTTGTCTGACGGAGAGGAGGCCCTGTGACACGTGAGAGAGGCCGCGGGCATCAAGTTCTGAGCATCTGGACAAGAAGGACGTCTTACGTCTGTTCAAAACACATCTAACATCTTCATAACGCATCAGACATGTCAGCATTAAGAAGAATAAATATCTTCTCCATGCTTTTGTCTCTTTTTCTGATTTTATTGTCACTTTTTCCAGTGTTTTTGTCACTTTTTCTGATTTATTTGTCACTTTTTCCAGTGTTTTTGTCACTTTTTCTGATTTATTTGTCACGTTTTCCAGTGTTTTTGGTGCTTTTTCTGATTTATTTGTCACTTTTTCCAGTGTTTTAGTCACTTTTTTTCTGATTTATTTGTCACTTTTTCCATTGTTTTTGGTGTTTTTTCTGATTTGTCAGTTTTTTCATGCTTTTTCTGATTTATTTGTCACTTTTTCTGATTTATTTGTCACTTTTTCTGATTTATTTGTCACTTTTTCTGACAACATGAAGACAACATGAAGACAACACGAGGACAACATGAGAACAACACGAGGACAACACGAGGAGAACACGTGGACAACATAGGGACAACATGAGGACAACATGAAGACAACATGAGGACAACATGAGGACAACACGAGGACAACATGAAGACAACATGAAGACAACACGAGGACAACACGAGGACAACATGGGGACAACATGGGGACAACATGAAGACAACATGAAGACAACATGAAGACAACATGGGGACAACAAGAAGACAACAAGAAGACAACAAGAAGACAACATGGGGATAACATGGGGACAACATGGGGACAACATGAGGACAACATGAAGACAACATGAAGACAACACGAGGACAACACAGGGACAACACAGGGACAACATGGGGACAACATGGGGACAACATGAAGACAACATGAAGACAACATGAAGACAACATGAAGACAACATGAGGACAACATGAAGACAACATGAGGACAACATGAGGACAACACGGGGACAACATGAAGACAACATGAGGACAACATGAGGACAACACGGGGACAACATGAAGACAACATAAGGGTTAAATCTGAACAAGAAGTCTCCAAAGTGCTTCAGAACAGCTAGCGAAGACATTACGGTGAGATGTCATCATGCTTGTCCTGTTTCCTAATGGAGATGAACGTAGAAGCCAAAGTGTCCTCGGTACTCTGCAGCCAACGTCCCAAATCTTCACTTCTCTTGCTGTGTCCCAGCTTTTCTCCACACATGGTCCCTCCTGCCATGTAAACCGAAGCCCTCCAGGCCCGGCTCGCCTGTTAAAAGCCCCCCATGAATAAATGTAAGTTACTGTAAGTTCCCTGAGCGGCAGCGGCAGGATCTGGCAACCCCCAGAAAACACATCGGTCTGTATTTACAGCTCATTGACGACGTGTCTGGCGACGTGTTAACAAAGCTCATCCTTTAATTCAGAGAGGTGCGGCGAGGCTTAGCTCATTATGGTTAACGAGCGGAGGAGAGGGCACTGGGGATGTTTTAGATGAAGACCAGATTTAAGGACAGAGGCACCATAGCAACACAATGCTGCATCAAGAGATGCTGCGTCCCGAGGGCAGAGGTGCCTGTGACGGGTTAGCGGGACTAGCGGCGTGGTGCTAATCAGCTTTATGCTGGCCACTAAAACCAATCTGTGGGGATCAGACGTGCCAGCTGTCTGCAGGACGGGACGATTATGGCAGGGTTTCATATCAGAGGAGCTATAACGTGCAGCTGAGTCTTTCCTAACCAGCGCTCCAGGGATCTCCCCCAGCGGCCCAGCGGCCCGGCCCGTTTGGGGGTATTAAGGGGGAAGGTGAGACGTCTGATCGGAGTAAAGGGGGACTCTGATGATGCTGCTGCTGTAATCTGTTGGTGGATTAAACGATTCATTAGCTGATTAGCGTAAATTGATTAGCAGTGCAAATGAAAACAAAAGGGAGGCCGGGGGGACTGAAGGAAAAACACAAACAACTCGTGCACCAGCTTAACCTAGATCCTGCTTCGCCAGGGGTCACGTTAGACCAGTAAAAGATGCTCTGGGTTCCTTATCACCTCCCAGACAACCGAGACCGAGAGCACGGCTTCATTTCCCACCAAAAGAACCCCAGTAAATGAGACCCTCGTCTAAAGAGGGGCATCGTACTTTGAGTCCATGAGATAAATGCCTTTGCAAACTTGGTTTCAGACGTTGTTTGTTGCAGCTGCTGCTACCGCAGCCGCAGGGCCGCCCAAACGTCGGGACAACAAAGTCCAAATACCTCAGATGTCTTTGATGTCGCCAAAATCCTCATGTTCTCTCCATGTTCAGACATGGCTTCATTCAACACCCCAGACCAGAACCGCACGCCAGCCAGCCACGTAAAAACCCCCTCTGAACACTGGCTAATGACTCCCATGCAGAGCTGCGGTGGCCACGGGGGGTTCAGACAGAGTTCAAGCCTCACGGTTGCCACATGTTCGAAGCATGAACCACCAAAACCATCATCTAAAGTCCGCTGTGTGTGGGACCACATGTGTCCTAGATGGCCTCGGATTCACAGAGCGGTCTCGTCTCAGTCTCTCCGTAAAGACAAAGGCTGAATCTCATTTCTCCATCTCACCCCTTCCTCCTTCCCCCTGGTTTTTGCGCATTCACGCAAGACCTTGTACGTTCCCATTACGTGGGCGTGCTGGTCTTACAGGGAGGTGTGTTCAGGTGCATTCTGGGACACACACTATGCTGGCTGTTAAAGGGAATGGGAGAGGACTCTCTGGTTGGTTAAAAAAAAAAAAATCACTAAAACTCAGCATTAAAAACTAAAAAACAAATTCTGATATTTTGAAAAACGGCTCAAATTTGACCCAAAGACAACAAGATTTAAGTTGACGACCTTCAAAGACCCAACCTGCACGAATGCGTTGCTACACTCTAGAAAACACAGCCGCCGATGATGATGATGATGATGATGATGATGAAGCTGACATCTGCACACGCAGTGTCATCTCGCTGCAGTGACGCATCAAATTTACCACAAATGCTGAGTTACTCCATTAAAAAACTTCTTTAATGATGCAATACAGTCTAATCCTGTTATGTCATTGTGTATACACACACACACACACACACACAGTATATGTCCTATATTACAACATTTGAATTTAACAGCCACATGTCAGTGCATTTAAGGCGACGACCTGCGCGGCTGCGTTGCAACACCGCTGTGACGCGTTGAAAACTGAGCAGCGGGTTGCGCAACACGGCCGATGACCCCCCCACTGTGAGAAAGACGCTGGAAATTACCACGAATGAGGAACCAACGCTGAGTTACTCCTTTTACACACTTCTCCTGTAAGGATGCAAAACATGAAAAACAACAATAATAAGCTTCTCATGTATTTTTATGTATTTGGAGATATTACAGCTGCTGCATGCAGACAGCCGGGCTTAACTGGACGGTTATAAGTACAATATTGATATTAAAATGTCTTTTTCTTAACGCTTGTGTTCCCGCCGAGCTTTAAGTTTGTGTTTTTCGGAGTCAAAGTTTCAAATGAAAACCCTTTTATTGATGTTTTTGTCACTCTTTCGACCCTTTTGTGTCTTTCCCTTGATTTGGGTGGTTGGTTGGGTGGTTGGTTGGTTGGGTGGATGGTTGGGTGGTTGATTGGATGGTTGGTTGGGTGGATGATTGGGTGGGTAGGTGGTTGGGTGGTTGGTTGGGTGGGTGGGTGGTTGGTTGGGTGGGTGGTTGGTTGGGTGGATGGTTGGGTGGGTGGGTGGGTGGTTGGGTGGTTAGTTGGTTGGGTGGTTGGGTGGTTGGTTGGTTGGGTGGTTGGTTGGGTGGATGGTTGGGTGGGTGGTTGGTTGGGTGGATGGTTGGGTGGTTGGTTGGTTGGGTGGTTGGTTGGGTGGATGGTTGGGTGGGTGGTTGGTTGGGTGGATGGTTGGGTGGTTGGTTGGGTGGTTGGGTGGTTGGTTGGTTGGTTGGGTGGTTGGTTGGGTGGATGGTTGGGTGGGTGGTTGGGTGGGTGGTTGGTTGGGTGGTTGGTTGGGTGGTTGGTTGGGTGGATGGTTGGGTGGGTGGTTGGTTGGGTGGTTGGGTGGATGGTTGGGTGGGTGGTTGGTTGGGTGGATGGTTGGGTGGGTGGTTGGTTGGGTGGTTGGGTGGTTGGTTGGGTGGTTGGTTGGGTGGTTGGTTTGG
>JABXJD010001340.1:0-10000 GCA_013375575.1 Percina caprodes | reverse complement strand
AGGTCTAGACCGGACTCTGGGATGTTATTTATCTCCCGGGTCTTTCCATAAAGAGCAGGTCTAGACCAGGACTCTGGGATGTTATTTATCTCCCGGGTCTTTCCATAAAGAGCAGGTCTAGACCAGACTCTGGGATGTTATTTATCTCCCAGGTCTTTCCATAAAGAGCAGGTCTAGACCAGACTCTGGGATGTTATCCCGGGTCTTTCCATAAAGAGCAGGTCTAGACCGGACTCTGGGATGTTATTTATCTCCCGGGTCTTTCCATAAAGAGCCGGTCTAGACCAGGACTCTGGGATGTTATTTATCTCCCATGTCTTTCCATAAAGAGCAGGTCTAGCCTGGACTCTGGGATGTTATTTATCTCCCAGGTCTTTCCATAAAGAGCAGGTCTAGCCTGGACTCTGGGATGTTATTTATCTCCCAGGTCTTTCCATAAAGAGTGGGTCTAGACCGGACTCTGGGATGTTATTTATCTCCCGGGTCTTTCCATAAAGAGCAGGTCTAGACCGGACTCTGGGATGTTATTTATCTCCCGGGTCTTTCCATAAAGAGCAGGTCTAGACCGGACTCTGGGATGTTATTTATCTCCTGGGTCTTTCCATAAAGAGCAGGTCTAGACCAGGACTCTGGGATGTTATTTATCTCCCAGGTCTTTCCATAAAGAGCAGGTCTAGACCGGACTCTGGGATGTTATTTATCTCCTGGGTCTTTCCATAAAGAGCAGGTCTAGACCAGGACTCTGGGATGTTATTTATCTCCCGGGTCTTTCCATAAAGAGCAGGTCTAGACCGGACTCTGGGATGTTATTTATCTCCCGGGTCTTTCCATAAAGAGCCGGTCTAGACCAGGACTCTGGGATGTTATTTATCTCCCAGGTCTTTCCATAAAGAGCAGGTCTAGACCAGACTCTGGGATGTTATTTATCTCCGGTCTTTCCATAAAGAGCAGGTCTAGACCAGGACTCTGGGATGTTATTTATCTCCCAGGTCTTTCCATAAAGAGCAGGTCTAGACCGGACTCTGGGATGTTATTTATCTCCCAGGTCTTTCCATAAAGACGGGTCTAGACCGGACTCTGCAGAATCTGACCTCTATGAACTGACCTTCACTACAAAAAATACCTTATTAAATACATTTTGTCTGTAATTAAGGTGTTAAAGTCTTCATTTCCAACTGGTTTCAGCACGTTTCTGAACTCAAAGTCTAATTTCTCTCTTTCTAGTGTTAAGACTTCAGCACACCAGTAGATTTCTTTGTCGAGTTGCTAAGGGGGACAACATTTTCTGGGGCGCACTTAAGTTAAAGTCCCATTCCTTCCCTCCGTCCAGACAAAGCCGAGTGGCATCTGGAGCATCGCACTCATAGAAAGAAGAACTGAGAGATTGGGTTGAAAGCTCCAGGAAACGCCAGTTAATAGAGCTAAAAGTTAAAAGTTACTTCAGATTAAAGATAAATAGGGGCTCTTTAACTCTTACTCTCAAGTTGTTTCCGTCTTTATTTAATTAATAAAACAATATTTTCCAATACCAACTAACTTTCTTCATAATTTATGAGAAATAAGGCTGGTTGAGAAACCAAGAAAGATTAAGATTAGAAAGTAATGAAGTATTCTGCTTCACTTTCTCAAGAAAAGAGCTTAAAGGACTCAATGCAGACCACAACTTGACCTTTTTAACCTCTAAATCACATCTAGACCTGCTCCTAATGAAAGACCTGGGAGATAAATAACATCCCAGAGTCCGGTCTAGACCTGCTCCTTATGAAAGACCTTCTTCTTCCCTCCACCAGGACCACATAAACCCTCCATTAACCTTTAATCCTTCCTATAAATGCCTCACGCCGCCTCGCAGCTCCGACTCTGCAGCTGTGATCGAACCGTGCTCTCTCACCTGGAGAACGGCATCAGCTAAATGCTTCAAATGCACAATGTCAGCCGTAGAACCAGTGAAGCTCCCGGCCCCCCCCCTCTGTTTACAGGGTTAGGTTTACAACATCCAAGCACAAGAAATACTTGACATTCTTATCTGGGCCGTTTGTATCCTGGTCTGAGGAGAGCTGAGTGCATCTGCATGTCCACGCCACCTCATCATCTCTGCTTGGACCCAAACACATGTTTCCCTTTTAAAGTCACTCCGGAGCGAAACATTTGTACGTTTTAGCATCAACATTTTGACAGGCTGCTCTGTGAATCTCTGCCAGCCCCCGGAGGCGCGGCGAAGGCGCTGGCAGCCCCTCGGCCCAGCAAACTCCCGCTCGCCGAGGAGAGGTCACGGATGGCCGTGGGTAAAACAAGCAGAGAGGGAGAGAAGTCTCGCTTTCCCTTAAAAAGATCACAAAGAACAGCAAAACACTGCAAAACACTTAAAAAAAATCTAATGTCAACAGGCGGGACGGGGGAGGCAGATCGAGTGTCGGGGGGAAGGACTCGGGGACGAGAATCTGGGGAATTTCATCTCCACTTTCAACTTTAACGACTCATTTTATACTTTAAAAGCCACTTTATCACGATCGTGTTCATATGGGACTCACTTGAATGTGATAAGTGACTCATTTAAAGCTCTAAAGTCACGGTAATACAGCCGTTCTACGTGGTTCCCCTGTGATAAATGAACAGGCCTGCATGGTGGGCCGCCAGACCAACAGCGACCCCCCCGCCAGGCCAGAAAAATCCAAAAATAACGCCAAATATTCATTGTGTGTCCCCCTAGATCAACTCTGCAGCGATGCACCGCCGGAGTCCATGAACGAGGCGGCTGTCTGTGGTTAGAATAGACTAGAAAGCCTTTATTGGCATTATACATGAGGCCTCGGGGAAGACCAGGACTAGGTGGAGGGACGTCCAGCTGGGAGGAGGCCTCGGGGAAGACCAGGATTAGGTGGAGGGACGTCCAGCTGGGAGGAGGCCTCGGGGAAGTCCCAGGACTAGGTGGAGGGACGTCCAGCTGGGAGGAGGCCTCTGGGAAGACCCAGGACTAGGTGGAGGGACGTCCAGCTGGGAGGAGGCCTCGGGGAAGACCAGGACTAGGTGGAGGGACGTCCAGCTGGGAGGAGACCTCGGGGAAGACCCAGGACTAGGTGGAGGGACGTCCAGCTGGGAGGAGGCCCCGGGGAAAACCAGGAGTAGGTGGAGGGACGTCCAGCTGGGAGGAGGCCTCTGGGAAGACCCAGGACTAGGTGGAGGGACGTCCAGCTGGGAGGAGGCCTCGGGGAAGACCCAGGACTAGGTGGAGGGATTATATCTCCAACCTGGCCTGGGAACGCCTCGGGATCCCCCAGTCGGAGCTGGTTGATGTGGCTCGGGAAAGGGAAGTTTGGGGTCCCCTGATGGAGCTGCTGCCCCCGAGACCAGATACCGGATAAACGGTCGATGATGGATGGATGGATAAGTATTAACGAATAAATAGATATTGCAATTGAATGGTTAATATATTAAATATTGCACGGGATGAAATTGCATTCTAGACCAGATTCTAGTGTCTTTTGGGGTATTTGATGTAATGGAGCCTTTTATGGGTGTAAAAAATAGCCTTTTAAATCCTAAAATACTAGTAATAATAATAATAATAATCTTTATTTGTAGAGCACTTTTCAAAAACAAGTTACAAAGTGCTTTAACAAGTGTAAAGAGACAATAATACAAAAAGATAAAAGCATGAAAAATAAAGACTAAAATACAGATAAATATAAAATTCCTAAAATACAATAAAATAAAAGTGATAAAATAAAGTCAAATAAGATCGGAAAGGCTCTCCGATAAAAGTATGTTTTAAGAAGGGACTTAAAAGAGTTCACTGACTCAGCTGACCTGGTTTCCTCAGGCAGGCTGTTCCAGAGCCTCGGGGCCCTGACCCCCTTTAGTTGTCAGTCGAGACTCTGGACAAGATAGCAGACCTCTGCCCGAGGATCTCAAGGTGCGTGCTGGTGTATCTGGGACTAGAAGGTCAGAAATATAACACGGCGAGAGGCCATGAAGATCACTGACTCAGCTGACCTGGTCTCCTCAGGCAGGCTGATCCAGAGCCTCGGGGCCCTGACCCCTTTAGTTTTCAGTCGAGACTCTGGACCAGATAGCAGACCTCTGCCCGAGGATCTCAAGGTGCGTGCTGGTGTATACGGGACTAAAAGGTCAGAAATATAACACGGCGAGAGGCCATGAAGAGCTTTAAATGGGAGTTAGGGTTAGTTAATATGAATATGAATATTAATATCAATATTAATTAATTAGTTAATGTGATGGAGAGAGCGTGTGAGACGTCACCCATTGGCCCGTGGAGATGCTATGAGACGTAGCTGGAGGACGCTTCATCTACGTCGCCTGTCTCCATTAATGAAAACACATTAAACTGGGTGTCTATTCATGAGATTGTGATAACGCGGTTTTGGCTTTCAGGAGGAATCCTGCAACCTGTTTTTAACGTGCACTGCAAGGACATTTTTAGTCAAATAAGTCAACCACCAATAGATAGTTAACCGTGAGATTTTGTACGGATATCCAACGGTTAACAGGCGGAAAGACGCAGGTTTAATGTGTCGCTGAATGTATCGTATCTACACGGGGAACTTGTTGGAAGAGCATGAAATGAGCAGTGGGGGTAAAGAGGTTAAGAGCCTAGACACCGTCAGTCGCCATGCAGCATCCGTCACACACGCCGTGATTCACTCACACAACATCTGCACCCCCACACACACACACACACACACATTATATACAGACACACACACACACACACACACTATACAGACACACACACACACACACACTATACAGAGAGACACACACACACACACACACACACACACACACACACACACACTATACAGAGAGACACACACACACACACACACACACACACACACTATACAGAGAGACACACACACACACACAAACACTATACAGAGAGAGAGAGAGACACACACACACACACACACACACACACACACACACACACACACACACACACACACACACTATACAGAGAGACACACACACACTATACAGAGAGAGAGAGAGACACACACACACACACACACACACACACACAATACAAACACACATACACTCACACACATTATACAGACACACACACACACTTGACAAATGTACATAAAACACGCTCATATACACAAACTCAGCCTTATCTGCAGAATCCTTCCAACACAAACACACAGACACACCTTGGATGCTCTTATCTGATGTTCACGCACCTCTCCTCTGCACACACACACACACACACACACACACACACACACACACACAAAAAACGAACGTCGGCGCATGAGGAGCTGCAGCGAGGTCAAGCCGAGGTGCAGAGGGCTGGAAAAGGTCCAGAGATCAGGGACGATAACCCCGCCTCCCCCCCCGATACGGGCTGATCTCCCCCCTCGATACGGTCCGTCGCCCAGGTCAGCCCTCTCAGGTTACTCGCTAAGGCTTGTTTGGACACACACACACACACACACACACACACACACACACACACACACACACACACACACACACCCTTGGACGTGGACTTGAGTGTTAGCCAGACGTGAAGGGTGGAGCAGGAGAAGCTGCTGGAATCTGATATCTTGGTGTCTGTATTTTATGGCGTCTAAATGCATCGTAAAGTTGGATTATTGTGTTCAGAACCGCTTTTCTTCAGGGTTTATTGGAGGTTTTTTTGGAGCAAAGACATGCAGCGTTCTCGACTGCTTCTTCTTCAGTGACCTTTGACCTTGTGAACTTTTTAACTCTGAACGTTTTTGGAAGCCGCTTACAGGAGAAAAGACCACCAAGGTCTCTTATGTAGGTTTGCGTAAACTCTTTCAGGAAGCCCTAACACTCAATCACTGCTCTCTTCTTAAATCAAATCAGCTGCTGGAGGCGTTCACCGTTCTGTTAAACCAATCAGATTCAACCACGAATTCCAAGGGCCAATCACAGCATCACAACCCTGTTTCTCCCTGCTGCTGTCAGCTGTTATTTCATGCAAAGCATGCAACCCTCCACCCCCCCTTTAACCTGCCGTTACCAAAGGCACCCTGGGTCCACCTCCCCTCCCACCTCCAGTCATCGTCACCCAAAGGCACCTTGGGTCCACCTCCCCTTCCACCTCCAGTCATCGTCACCCAAAGGCACCCTGGGTCCACCTCCCTTCCACCTCCAGTCATTGTCACCCAAAGGCACCTTGGTCCACCTCCCTTCCACCTCCAGTCATTGTCACCCAACGGCACCCTGGGTCCACCTCCCTTCCACCTCCAGTCATTGTCACCCAAAGGCACCCTGGGTCCACCTCCTCCCACCTCCAGTCATTGTCACCCAAAGGCACCCTGGGTCCACCTCCCCTTCCACTTCCAGTCATTGTCACCCAAAGGCACCTGGGTCCACCTCCCTTCCACCTCCAGTCATCGTCACCCAAAGGCACCCTGGGTCCACCTCCCTTCTACCTCTGGTCATCGTCACCCAAAGGCACCCTGGGTCCACCTCCCCTTCTACCTCTAGTCATCGTCACCCAAAGGCACCCTGGGTCCACCTCCTCCCACCTCCAGTCATTGTCACCCAAAGGCACCCTGGGTCCACCTCCCTTCCACTTCCAGTCATTGTCACCCAAAGGCACCCTGGGTCCACCTCCCCTTCCACCTCCAGTCATCGTCACCCAAAGGCACCCTGGGTCCACCTCCCCTTCTACCTCTAGTCATCGTCACCCAAAGGCACCCAAGACTCCTTCGGTCTCTTTCGCCGCCACCAGTGTCCAGACTCTATCGGGGGGGATTGTCTTGCCTTCCTTACCCCTTTTACAAATTATTCTATAGCGACGGAGTCTAAAGGTCTAAAGACTGTACATTTTATTATGCGTATGTACAATAAATCTTTGCATATCTGCAAACAAGTCTCTCCTGATTGAATTACGTGTCTCTATAAGTAATAGCTACAGTGACACCTTTAAATCAGGGAGGCACCCAATCCAGGATTGATCTTTTTGACGGCGTTCGAATTGGTCCCCACCAAACCGAACCCTACGCTGGTCAACGTAATGGTGCCGCTGTTGATGATGTATCAATTATTCTGCAATAACTTGATATGTTTTGATTCATTTGCTTCAGTGTGACCAGTGGCAGTGGTTTTTGTTGGGAGGACGGCCTGTAATGTGTAAAGGTAGAGGGCTGCCAGCGTGTCCTACGTAAGATCATTCAGACGCTTCCTCTCGCTCTGCTGCCGCAGGACGATTTGCAGAAAACATAAGAACAGAGTTCGCTTCTGTGTTTCTATATCTACGGTATATCTCAAGGTCCTGACAGGATGAAAAGCCAAATGGTGGCATGAGAGAAGTCCAGGTTTCAGGCTGCAGGACGCTCAATCAGAGGGAGAGTATGTACCCAACAGGGCGATAGCATGGAGTTGTTTCTGCTTTTAGGGTTTTATTTACACTCAGAGGGCTTAGTTGATATTCTTACCTTTATTCACAAGGACAGACCGAGCGAGGTGCATTGTTCTTCCAATCAGCAGGACTCGAGGCTTTTTGCGATCCAATCATGAGGTCCCACCGCCTTCTGCAGAGCTGAAACCAGAGGAAATGTACACAGAGTCACTGAAGCAGTTTATGTTAAGCCTGTTTACAACCAGCAGCTGGAAACAAGGCGACAGGTCTGCAGTTGTTTAGTTCAGTGGTTCCCAAGCTGTTTGAATTGTGAGGGGGGGGGGTGATCCAGAGATGTCCATGAAATGAGCAAAGATAAAAAAATAAATATCATTTTTGCAGCATAAATGTTCCTGTTTATCTTCGTCTTACATTCCTCAGATACATCTTACAGCTCGGGTTAAGTTCACAACATACAACTGTGGCGGACTTTGATTTTCAAGAGTAGATAAATAAATAAAAAGTGACAAAAACGTTGAGAAAAAGGCAACAAAAGCATCAAAACCTTGAAAAAAGCAACAACTTGTAGCAGATAATTTGACATTTGTTCTTTAAGAAATGTCCCATTTTAGGATTTCTCATGTACGCCATCTTACATTTGCAGACGAGCCATAAAAGTACAGCTTAGGCTGATGGTAACGTACTGATGAAGCTCTGCGTAACGTCCTTCAGGAAGACCTCACTCCTGACTCCAGTCAGCTGAGGGAGGCGTTAACCAATCAGAATACTACACAAATGGCAAGGGCCAATCACAGAGTCCCAACCCTGCTTTTAAAAATCTGTTTCTCCCTTTGCTATCAGCTGTCATTGCAGGCAAAGAGTGCAACCCTCCACCTTCAGTCATCTACTCTAGCTGACCGGTCCGAGCCTCCTTCAGTCCTGGTCTTCGGGCTCCTTTGCCACCGGCATCTAGAGTCCATGGGTTTCTACCCCTATGTATATAGGAATTATTCGTATAGCGATATAGCTAACAGCCAAAGACTTTGTACATTTAATTGAGCGGTACAATTAACCTCATTTGCATATCTGCGACCATGTCTCTCCTGATTGAAATGTAATAATCCAAAGTACCCGACCTGACCGTGGTGCTAAGTGGATTACAACTCATCCTGAGGGGAACAACTAGACGTCTTCACATCCATCCAACGGCTGTCGAGACTTTATGACAAGAAACAACCTCATCGAGGCACTAGAGAAAAAATTAGAGGATCAAGACATCAAGTAAAATTCAAATGTCTGTTCATCAAGTTATTAATGAGATATTTCAACCTGGGACAAACCCAGACCTATATACGCAAAACCATTACAACAATTTCTGCGATATTCCTGTTCCTTTGATTACTTTTAACATGTATTTATAATATTTATGTGTATATGTATCCTCCATGTTGTGATAATTGAATTTGTGATGGTTCCTCTTAATCTGAAGTGAAAAAATGTCTGCAACACCGCTTTAAGATCCCATAACACATGCTTCTCATTGGTCCTGCACCTGCCAGACGGATGTGCACGCAATAACTTCTAGAAATCCTGTTAACCTGAACCACGAAAAACAACCATCGCTAACTCCATTTCATTTACATTTCTCATTTATGCAGAGCCTTTGTTTTTCTGGTTGTCTTGCACCCTTGTATGGTTTAATTTTCTCAACAGTATTAAAAGTATCTCACTTTTCGGACTGGATAACCGACCTCCAGCTGATGTAACGTATACGTTGTTATGGTACACACAGTGTTAGAGGTGTGGAGGAGACTCTTTCATCCCTGCACCTTTCATATCATATATCACAAAGCTCAGTCTAAGCTGGCGCACTGATAAGGTCAAACAGCAGCTTATCACGCTGCTGTGACCTTTACACCCTGCACACAAAGCCACCAATCAGGGCTCTCCGAGCCATCCCTTCACCCTCTGGTTCAATGATGCGCCGGAGTGGGCTGCCAGACGTCGATGACATGTCAGAGCGGCGTGTTGCAGACGCACCGGCGCACCGCCTGTCATCGAATGCATCTGTCTGACAGAGGGGACGAGAGGGCCGGTCACCTGGCACTGAAGTTCAAAGTGACCCCTTGTGATTGTGATTCATCACCGCGGCGTGGGAACAGAAGAGAAAGATGAGGGAGAGGAAAACAAAGGAAACCTACTGACCTTTTCCTCCACACACACACACACACACACACACACACTCCTACACCTTCCAAACCCATTCAGAGACCCATTCATAAACACCTACGTCAACAGTCTAAAAGCCACGCAAGCAGCCCCGAGAGGCTCAAATGTACATCACACTTAATGTATACTAAAATATAAATGTACTGATGATTTAGCTCATGAGGGTTCATCCTCGGGGAGCTGGAATAGAAATCTAGCCCATAAATGTTGTTATTTCTGTTTTTCGAGTGGAACATTTGGCCTGAGGTGAATGTCTTGAGAGAAACGGACCTTGGGCCAAGATAGTGCCTCATTTATTTTGCTATTAAAATGGCTCAGCGAGCCCAAAAGGTCTTCAAGCTTTCTTAGGTTTCAGTGTGTTCTTCCACTTTCTGCAAAGCGCATACGTAATAGCTCAAAGCTCAGAAAAGGGTTGCTTTTATGAAGTTT
>JABXJD010000621.1:140000-237076 GCA_013375575.1 Percina caprodes | reverse complement strand
GTAAGACTGGACATGCAAACGCAATCATTGCAGCTTATGTATTAAAAACACACTTTTTGATTGATTTCATATTGTTTTGTGAAATTGATTTTTAGAAAGGGTAAAGAAAATACACCACCATCTAAAAGACTTGACTCTTACCAGAACCCCATGCACACTGCTTTAGGCTAGTTAGGTAAGCTACTGTTAGACAATGGCTGTTCTGGAAAGGTTGGTAATGGACAATTGATGTTAAATACTGGCCAAGAGCAAATGTCAATTTATAGTATCTTCAAAGGCTATAAATCAATCACCTTTAAGTCTCTGATCTATTCTGGTGTCCATCCTGGGCTAGTGGCTTTGATGAGGAAAGGACTTTGATTGTGGACTTCTTATCTGAACTTTTATAGCCAAATGAGAAGCAGTTCTGTATCAGATTTTTGGATGCTGTTACACTTTTGCAATTCCTTCACCATGGAGCTGAACAGATACCCTAAAATGTGGAGGTGGAGCAAAACTCTATGTCCCGTTTCTTGGTAACACAAGCAGTTTAGTTAAATAATGATACAGTACATGTAGCCTACATACTGACATTCTGTGTTATTCTCTGGGGAAGAATGGTTGGAATGATAATGAATACAAGCCAGAATTGAGCCCTATTATTAGTGGAAAAGCTAGTATACTCATGATACATAGCTCATTAACGTCTGTTCTTGTATGGACAAAGATGCGCTTTGGCCTATTGACGATGATAAAAACAAGATGCTGATGGCGGTGAAAGGTTTGTTTGGTCACGACATCTTTCTGGCTCCCAGAATTTTGTCGGCAGGACTATTAATATTAATGCTTCCACATGCCCTGTTTTTCATAGATTCAGATTTTTCCAGGAATTTGATTTATAAACAAAAAGAAATGGTTAAAATGATACATTTAAATCAAAACAACAGAGCATTTGTACATCTGCGAGCTCTCTGGATGCAATGTGTTTTCATGTCCTGAAGCTATTTTTTACCATATGGTCCCTTGCTTCTTTTAATGGCTATGCAGTGGAGCTTAGCATTGTGATGGCTATAGAGGTCTAGTGTAATGGAAGAGCATACATTTCAGGGCTAATAGGTTGCCAAAGGCTACACTGAGGCTTGACTGTGCTGCAAAGCTGCACACGGCAAAAACCAACTCTCATCTGAGCTCTTCACACCTGCAGCTAGAAAATAAAAAGAGGTTAGATGAGGCTCAACGGTCAGTCTCTATAGGCAGGAGGCGTCTCAGTGTTCTGCCTGGGAGCCCTGCAGCGCTAACGGAGAGAAAAAGGTAACAGGGGCTTCATCATCGCCTGACCTTTCCACAGACATTGGTAACTTCTCCGACATGAGCGTGTCACAGCCTCTCTCGCTGTCCTTTCCCCTCGCTGTGTCATCTCTCACCCACTCCCACGTCTTTCCAGCGCCTGTCTCTGTACGTCTGTCCTATTACTTTCATCACACTCCCAATAAGGGTTCATTCCCACCAAAGTGTGTGCGTGGTACAGGGTATGAGGATGTAGAAATCACCAAGTGAGCTCCTTCACCGCCTCCCTTCCCCTCTCTCGTCTCTCTGTTTAGACGGTCACCTGTCCGTGCAGCTGTCACCCAACGGCCGTCAGTGCCAATGTCTGACTCGGGTCTCAAGTCCCTCCTCGAGCTCTCTCGGCACAGGCCTTAATGAGCCCTGAGGAGGAAACGACGAGCTGGAGTGACAAAGGAAGGCAACAGTGTAGCGCTCATTGGGAAAAATGTAGCGCAGGAGAGACAGAGCAACAGGGGAGAAAAGAATTATTCACCCAACTGTGTGGTGCTGTATATGGCCATTTATTCATTCCCTCTAGCAGACATGTTACGAATGAGCTACAGTACATCCTCCACTGCTGTGGAAATAATCACACCCAGCTACCATCACTCTTTACCCCCCCCGCCTCCCGGCAGAGCACAGATGTTCCAAAGCATTAGAGGGAGAGGTAAAGAGACACAGCGCTTAAAGTTGGAATTCAAACAATATTAATGCCATATTTTATTTTTAATAACAACATATTGCTTTGCCAATACAGATTTCTTTACTGCCGAGCCCATGAAACACCCTTGAATTGAATTGTGAGAGGAGCCGTGGAGGATTGAAAGAGAAATGAGGCCTGATATTTTAAAAGGAAAGGGAGCGAGGGAGGGAGGGACTACTACAGACAACTTTCACTATGCTTTTCTGGACCAATTTTTGATTTCTAAGACATAAAGCCTTGAGTTGGAAGGAAAAATCTGTGCTTGTGCCCGTCATGACAGGCCATCTTGCTCGAGTGTCTGGACTTCGAAATGAGCTATCACAGACGCTACCAAAGTTTTCAGACCGGTTTGATTTCATCCCAGCCAAATAACAAGACGCACGTGTACTTTGAGCCTCTTGGATAATATGAGTCTGATACAAGGGGATGAGCAGTATGCAATGGCAGCGGAAACTGGTGGGCAAATTTCCATCTGGAATAATCTAGCGGAACAAGAAGTGTTACCCTTAAACTGGAAATGTAACTGGTATAAATTGATGATTTCAGATTTCACACAAATACACAACCCATCAACTTTTGTCTGGGAAAAATCAGAGTGCAATAAGGGACTTTAGGCTCAGCTGAACACTTTGTGCACACCCAAGTTCATTTGATAACAGTCTGAGATAGAAAATGTCTTCTACTTTAAGTTGTGCAGCAATTGTGAGATTTTTAAAGTATGCTGACGGGGGCAGATGACATCAAGAGAAGCTCTTCTGTTGAAAGAGCGAGAGCCAAAAGACAGAAAGATATGTGCCCTAATACTGTATGTGTTTAAAAAAGAAACAGTTATAAGCCATGTTTACAGATGGCTTTTGCATGAGGTTTCCTCTGCTTCCCCTCTGACAGTATCTTCTAACCTACCTTACGAGGGCCCATGGTTCCACGCAACACATTCTCTCACTTTCACAAATGCAACGCACACACACACACACACACACACACACACACACGCACGCACACACCTACAGTGCTCTACACCAAAGAGCCCACTTTCTTGGAGCACCTACACAAGCTGCAATATACAGATCATGTTTCAAAGTGCTGGTAAATACCTCTCTCTCTATGTTTGTGCCAAATTCTGCCCTTCTCACATTACATTTCTCTCAAACACACACACACACACACACACACACACACAAACAAACACAAATGCCAAGGTCTGTATGTTGTATGATGTAATTTTGGGTGCAAAACGGGGAAATTGATACAAATCTTAAAAACATGCATTATATCTTTAAATTATAGTTTGCTTTGTCTTGTCTTCATGCCAACTGAAGGTCATGGTTAACCCACCTTCTAAATGACAACTCCGCTTAGAGTACACACACCAACACAGGCCTCAGTGTGTTCAGTGGAGAGCTACAGACTCATGCTGTTAAGTATTCAGAAACAGCAGGAACACAAAGCGAGGCAACAGTGGGCTAGAAAACACAGACCGGATGACCGCCAACAAGGACGAACTTTATCTGGACGTCTCTGTGTGCATCTGTCTGCCTGCGTGAGTGCAGTTTGTCGGTGTGTGCACGCGCGTGTCTCCATAAAAGTGTGCGCGAACATGACTGTTACAGATACTGTGGAACTGGAAGCTGGCTCTCAGACAAGAACCGTGCCTCTTAGATGAAGCTTTTCAAGTTCCAAGGGTTTTTTTTTTTATTATCAGTGCACGATTACAAAACCAGTTGAGTCTTAGGTTCCCTCCAACAATGCTAATTCAATTTGTTTGAAAAGAAAAACACAAGAGAATGAGAATCAAAGACATACGACATTAAAGAGTGCAAGTCAAACACAG
The DNA here is from genome assembly GCA_013375575.1 of Percina caprodes. Lineage (NCBI taxonomy): Eukaryota > Metazoa > Chordata > Actinopteri > Perciformes > Percidae > Percina > Percina caprodes. The sequence continues at coordinate 233,237 of JABXJD010000621.1, read as the reverse complement.
GGATAAAGCTTTTCCTCGGCTGATGGGGGAGGGTGAATAAAAAGTGTCCAAAATGAATAAAACTTCCTGTTGAAACTTTTTTGTCACATGGCATGACGTTATTTAGGACATCTATCTTAGCCAGGAGCTAACAGCTTATTTAAAGCTCTTTATGTTGGAATTTTAAACCCAAAACATGAACCAACATTTATTTCCATGTGGGATTTATTCCCAAAAAAATTGTTAATGTAGAGTTCATTATCTAATGTGCAAAACAAAGCTAGAGCTAGGCCGGCACGCTGTGTGTTTCCCAGCTTACAGTTATCATACGGGAAGTGGCAGCAGCTTGAGGGAACAAAGCAAAACGTAACAATTTACATAAATTCACATGGTAATGTATTCAGCATTGGGCAATGACTTTCGATATAACAGAGGGACATGTTTTTGAAAAAAATGTGTTTTGAGAAGAAAGAAAGAAAATGTGCAAAGGAGTGCACACACACGAGTATAATGAACAAATATTAGCCGTGATATTTGGGATTCAAAACGAAGATAAACTATTGCAATCTCTGGAGCCCAACTGTGAGTTGACACACAACCACACACACCCGCTACGCCCCAAATTCATTAGTGAAGTCTTACACAGGCATTGAATAAGAACACAAAAGATTTCTTCAACCAACAAATGGCCCAAACGTTAATTCAAAATGTTTTTTTATTTTATTTTTTATCAACAATGGCCACCAGTGATGATATTGGCACCTGAGACAAGGTTGAAAAGAACTGCTTTAATTTGGTTTCACAATGTGCAGCACACACACACACACACACACACACACACACACACACACACACACGCCAATTTTTCCTCCCTGCTGTATTCAGCCCAAGCATTGAGCATGATGACAAATCTAGCCAAAGTATTGTGCTGCTCTGAAAATAAATGAAGAGACATGGGGTCCCAACTCCCAAAACTCCCAACATGTTGGCTGGCTGAGATAAAAAAGTAAGTTGGCTTTACAGAAAGAATTACATAAACTGTATTTATATCTATTATTAAAATACAAACATTATTTATCTGTATTGCACCGTGATATCGTGAGAGCTAAAGTGTAATCTTTCACTGCCACTTCTGCCTGCTCCTTATTGTTTAGCGGAGATAATGACTTTGTGCAGGGTAACTGGAGGCACAGAACACACACATCCACTGAATATAAAATGGTGTTTACATTACCTTTCCAAAGCTCCCTTTGCCAATGGCCCGCAATATCTGGAAGTGGTCAAAGTTTACTGTGAGAAAAAGAGAGGAGGAGAGAGAAGAAATCCATCAGCGAGAGTTCAGCTGCAAAACAGGGCACAGGACATGTAGGGCTATCATAAAGTACCAGCACAGTGACACCTTGGCAGTTGTTTCAGCTCTGCAGTTCAGCACATTTGATTTAAAATGACTACTGGGGTTAAAGTGCAGGGTTTAAGGGTGTTCCCTTCGACATCAGATGAACTGATTGCATTCATTTGTTTACACAATCAACCAATGTTATGGGACAGAAGTTAATGGACAAGTCCACATAAAGTCATCGCATTTAATGGTTAGCTGCAAATCTTTCCAATCAATAACTGGCTGATGCAACGGTGTTTAGCGAGTAGTATGTAAAGGGGAAATTCAGCGTAGGGAGATTGGTTGGGGGGGATGATGGGTCAAACACAGGACTTTCACCCAGGAGAGCGGGGTTTGTGTCCCACGTATGTCCTTAAGCCACTTTCTTCTTTAACCGGCCCGCTATTCAGGCGTGTGACAAAACCGTAAGCCCACCCACAACCTTTCCCGTGTTATATGACGCTAAAGGAGACAACCAAGCGCGTGTTATACGACGCTAAAGGAGACGACCAAGCGTGTTATATGACGCTAAAGGAGACAACCAAGCGCGTGTTATACGACGCTAAAGGAGACGACCAAGCGTGTTATATGACGCTAAAGGAGACGACCAAGCGCGTGTTATATGACGCTAAAGGAGACGACCAAGCGCGTGTTATAAGACGCTAAAGGAGACGACCAAGCGTGTTATATGACGCTAAAGGAGACGACCAAGCGTGTTATATGACGCTGAAGGAGACGACCAAGCGCGTGATATATGACGCTAACGGAGACGACCAAGCGCGTGTTATATGACGCTAAAGGAGACGACCAAGCGCGTGTTATATGACGCTAAAGGAGACGACCAAGCGCGTGTTATATGACGCTAAAGGAGACGACCAAGCGCGTGTTATATGACGCTAAAGGAGACGACCAAGCGCGTTATATGACGCTAAAGGAGACAACCAAGCGTGTGTTATATGACGCTAAAGGAGACGACCAAGCACGTGTTATATTACGCTAAAGGAGACGACCAAGCGCGTTATATGACGCTAAAGGAGACGACCAAGCGCGCGTTATATGACGCTAAAGGAGACGACCAAGCATGTGTTATATGACGCTAAAGGAGACGACCAAGCGTGTGTTATATGACGCTAAAGCAGTCAACCAAGCACGTGTTATAGGACGCTAAAGGAGACAAAAATTTGCGAGGCGATTTGCTGTGTGGAACCCTACCGTAAGGGTTTACGACCACTGGGGCTGCACCTAGACACAAATGCTAACATGCTCCCAATGACAATGCTTATGCTAACATTTGCTTATTAGCACAAAACACAAAGTACAGCTGAAACAGATAGGTGTGTCATTAGTTTTATAGGTTTTTGGTCATAAAACCAAACTGGACAAATTACAATTTTGATCGGATGATGGCACTAGATGAAAAGCAAAAAAAATATTAATTATCCTCAGGAGAACATGAATGCCTGTAGCAAATTTCATGGCAACCTGTCCAATAAATCCCGACATATTTCACATAAAACCACAAATGGGAACCTCCTGGTGGCGCTAGAGGAAAAGGCAGGGGATCGCCAAAGTCAACAGGATTCATCCCTTTGGGACCTTATAGGTCTGTACAAAAAATGTCACGCCAATCCATCTAACAGTTGAAATATTTCAGTCTGGACCAAAGTGGTGAACCAGGCAATTGGTCAAGCTGAAAGTCAGCACTTTGACCTAATAGTCAGTTTCATTTCACATCCAATGGGCTAGAGACATACAGATACACAGATAGCTTTATTTTTCCCCGAAGGGTAATTCAGTTTCTACAGTCCACTAACACATACGGCCAGTCATCGATGACAGAGGGAGCACAATAAAAAAGCAAAGGCCTAAGGGAAAGTGCGAGATCCAGAAGTATACAACAAGAAAAGCCAAGACAATAAAAAACAACAACATTTTTGCTCTCACACTTTCTGGCTGTACTGTACATTGCATTGGTACGGTCAAGTCATAGCTTTGGGAATCCATTGAAAATAAAGGATATTTTCCCCTTAGAATGAAAACCATCTGAATACCGCGGGAGAGAAGCAAACTGTATTTGGGACAATAAAAAGGGAAATATAAAAAAATGGTGTTTTCAATTAAAGCACAGCAGTCGCAACATGAAGCATGTATGTTCTTGCAAGAGCTTATCAGCATACCAGCATGTATCTACAAGAGAATTGGAAAATAATATTATGCAAAGTTTTGCCTAATAATGCCTGCTGCGTTGTTCTGTTTTCTCATAACTTTACAAAGGCTCTGTTGAACTAATGACATTAATGGAAGTTATTTTCTGAAAAACCTTGTAGACTGTCTTATCATTGCATCAGCACTTAAACGACACACCACATAAAACATTCAGAGCATGGAAAATGATTCAAATTAGTCATAGAGAATTTGACACGTTTGACCGAGCCACAAAATCATTATCAAGATCAACGATGGTATGCTTTAACTTGTGCAAATGAACAACAAGAAATAAACTAACGATGAGCTCTTAATGAAAATGTTCTCATTTTTAGAAAAGCATCCAGCTCACTGCACTGCAAGCATTCCTCTTACTTTATTTTGTTATATCAGTATGTGTAATGGCACAGTTAGACGTTTTGGTTCATTGCCTTCTTCAGTGGATGCGTTATGCTGATTGATAGAGCTGTCCTGTGTGTGGTACAGAGTCTAAACTCAGTCCTGAGAGAGAGGACATTATAGCTGGTGAAATCAACTTTCACTAGCTATCAAGCGACTTTGAGCTTGGGAAAAGCGCTATATAAATTCAATTTATTATTATTATTATTATTATTATTAGGGCTGTGCAATTAATCCAGCTCAGCTCCTAACAATCACAAAAACAATGGTATCCAAAACATTGTCTTGTGTTGTCAATGGCAGTCAGTAATAGTCCTGTTTGGGGTATCTGGTGTTTTTTTTAAAACCAGCGTGAGTGAAAATGGCAAAGGGAGAGAGAAGCAGGGGAGCAAACAAATCCCGTTGTCTGGGAACAGTTCGGATCGCAGGAATCCGACGGGAAAGCAAAAACACGCTATCTCCAAGATTTGCTACACGGCGGTGTCTGCACCATTGAGTAATTGTGTAAAAAAATCGTGACTCCAATATCGACCAGAATAATTTATCCATAATCAAGCAGCCCTACGTGCTATAGCTTGTTAAGAACGTGAATTATCTTATTTTCTTTCCCCATGTAGGTAAAAGGTTTAGACTGATATTTTAAAGGAGTCCTGGGAGCATTGGTTCTGATTTAAGTCACAGAAATCAGTCACGTTGTTAATATGCACTGCACGTACGTACGAATGTGAGCTGATGGGCTACCAATGACCGACCTCCTCCTGGTCCTCAGGGTTACAGAATGAGACTTGCCTCCGCTCTGTGTGTGTGTGTGTGTGTGTGTGTGTGTGTGTGTGTGTGTGTGTGCGTAGCTGTGCCGCAGACAGATGTGAGCACAGCAGGCACGGCGCTAACGCATGCGGCTCCTCCTTAAAAGTGAGTCAGTTTCTGGAGCTCACATCCTGATCTGCTCAGCCCCCCTGTCCGTGTAGACAAGGAGCAATCATGAGAGACGACGGCAAATGCTGGGACCCACTGCCAGCTGACCTATGCACCCCAGGCTGTATGAGGATGGAAACCCCACAGTGCTTTTTGCTTCTAGATTTAAAAAAATAAAAAAAAAAGGTGTGGTTTGTGTTTTGTCTGGAAGATAGGCTAATCCAGTGTGGTTTCTCCCTGCTCCAATCTTTTGTACACAGCTAATCCTCTCATATGGCATGGCTCTGACTGCACCCTGGTGACGACACACAGAGACACTGTACCATGTACATGGCCTAACGGGTATTAACAAGGATGAGGAAGAGAAAATTATTTTATACACAGCATGGTGGGTTCATGGATTCAGTGGTTCCTCTTTAAGATAAGATAGTGGGATGGTATGTGCTGGCAGAAAGATCAGCAGCGGTATATGTGCATAGGACAGCAGCAACAAGAATGAAAAGGGGAGGCGAATAATAAATGTAATGAGCTGTGTGAGTTGTTGATTTCCAGCCAAATTAGCTCCTGATGTCATGAATCTGAAATCTAATCAGTGACATTTAAGTTCAACCGAGATTCGTCAGCCTCCAGACATACAAATATGATCTGCAACTCTCGACGGACATCTGAAGAGAAACGCTCAATCCATCCACTTAAAAATAAGAATATGTACACAATAGTGTCTTATTTTATTAAGTGTCTTACTTAACCACTTCTGTGTGCTTTAATATAAAAAAATCAAACCCAACAGACGTGTAATAGATATATTAAGCACGATATATCACACAAAGGAAGCAGGAATACCTTATATCATTCAGCAAGACTGCACAAAAAATGAAAACAGTATTAACACATAATGAAACAATTTGAAAAATTGGAGCGCTAGTTCATTTAGTCTCTGTATAATATTGATATAATATCCCGATGGATACATAAATGATAGGGCTGAGTACTTTAAAGGTTTGAGTATACCCTGAAGCTGACTGTAATATGAGGATCACACAGCATCAGATGGTTTAAACCTAAGCCGACAGGTAAATTAAAAAAGAAGACCCAAGAAATGCAAATGGAGTATTAAAGACGTGGAATACGATTATACTTGACAGATAGCTCAATTAACCATCTACCTCAACTATTTGGGAACTAATCGATCAACGTCCCCACCATAACAGCACTTCCTCGAAGTATGAGTCATTGAGTAACAGGAAGCAATACAAAAGCCCCCCGTTTTAGATTCAGGGGCAAAAGAGATTTGGGCCGTGTTCCATTCTACTGGGGGAGCGTCTCTGGACTGGCTGACCTGAAAGAAGTCAGACAAAAGAATGTTTTTCTTTCTAGTGCTGAGCACTGTCTTCCCCAGCTTTAAATGGCTCATTTCCACATAGTTGCTGCAGCCGTGGGTTAAGCCAAATTATTTATAACCATTGAATAAACTACAGTCAACACACGCTGCTGATGGTATTTGTAGTTTGGTGCGTTTAAGTGATACTCGTGAAAACCGGCATTGTTGCCAGTGAGTGAGGTTGGATGGAAAAAGTGTCTGTAATGCAGCTCCATAAGACGCTCATGTTCCAGTGGATGCTGCACAAAAGACTGGGCCAAACCCTTCAGACAAGTGCAGTGTGTAGTGTGAGTGAATATGATCTACCATGGAGACGGTGGGAGGAAGATAACATCAGAGGCTGGAAGCTGCTGACACCCCAGTATGATATGCTGAGTAGGCTCCACCGGACTCCTCAATGGGTGATTGGGTCCTGTGGAGGAGCTGATATTGGCACAAAGCCCATGTCAAGAGGCATGGAGAGGGCGAGGTGATCTGTGTATGTGCGGGCGTGTTCATGTACTTAAAAGTCTGGGAACAGCTAAATCTGTGATTTCTGTGAACACTTCATACTTCATATTTTAGAAGCTCCTTGTGGAAAAAACGTGAAAAGACTGTAAACTGTGTTTTTGAATTTGTTACTGAACTGAGTAAAACTGTTTTTCACCATTTCTGTGTCCATTTTTTGGGGGGGCTCAGAAACCATGGTTCAATGACACACTGGAGTTAACATTACCCCTCCCTTACTTAAATAGAAACAAGGTTGCTGCTAACGTTGGAGAGCATAGCATCAGTAGCATAGCATCTTTCCATCCACACGTTTTTATCCAAATTAAGTGATATCGAATGAAAAATGCCTTATGGAAACAGTCAAATTCCATGGAATTTCATGAATATTGAAATACGTTCGTTCTCATCAAATTTTATCTTGATCGATATACGGCTCATGCGATTATCCATCCATCCATCCCATCCATCTTCATCCGCTTATCCGGTATCGGGTCGCGGGGGCAGCAGCTCCAGTAGGGGACCCCAAACTTCCCTTTCCCGAGCCACATCAACCAGCTCCGACTGGGGGATCCCGAGGCGTTCCCAGGCCAGGTTGGAGGTATAATCTCTCCACCTAGTCCTGGGTCTTCCCCGAGGCCTCCTCCCAGCTGGACGTGCCTGGAACACCTCCCTAGGGAGGCGCCCTGGAGGCATCCTCACCAGATGCCCGAACCACCTCAACTGGCTCCTTTCGACGCGAAGGAGCAGCGGCTCTACTCCGAGCTCCTCTCGGATGACTGAGCTTCTCACCCTATCTCTAAGGGAGCCACCCTCCTGAGGAAACCCATTTCGCCGCTTGTACCCTGGACCTCGTTCTTTCGGTCATGACCCAGCCTTCATGACCATAGGTGAGGGTAGGAACGAAAATTGCCCGGTAGATCGAGAGCTTTGCCTTCTGGCTCAGCTCTCTTTTCACAACGGTGCGATAAACTGAATGTAATACCGCACCAGCTGCTCCGATTCTCCGACCAATCTCACGCTCCATAGTCCCCTCACTCGCGAACAAGACCCCAAGGTACTTAAACTCCTTCACTTGGGGTAAGGACTCACTCCCTACCCGAAGAAAGCACTCCATCGGTTTCCTGCTGAGAACCATGGCCTCAGATTTAGAGGTGCTGATCCTCATCCCAGCCGCTTCACACTCGGCTGCGAACCGATCCAGTGAGTGCTGGAGGTCACAGGCCGATGACGCCATCAAGACCACATCATCTGCAAAAAGCAGCGATGAGATCCTGAGCCCACCGAACTGCAACCCCTCCCGCCCGACTACGCCGATATCCTGTCCATAAATATTACAAACAGGATTGGTGACAAAGCGCAGCCCTGGCGGAGGCCAACCTCACCTGGAACGAGTCCGACTTACTGCCGAGAACCCGGACACAGCTCTCGCTTTGGTCATACAGAGATTGGATGGCCCTGAGAAGGGACCCTCACCCCATACTCCCGCAGCACCTCCCACAATTTCTCCCGGGGACCCGGTCATACGCCTTCTCCAGATCCACAAAACACATGTAGACTGGTTGGGCATACTCCCAGGCCCCTCCAAGATCCTTGCGAGAGTGAAGATCTGATCCGTTGTTCCACGGCCAGGACGGAATCCACATTGTTCCTCTTCAATCCGAGGTTCGACTATCGGCCGAACCCTCCTTTCCAGCACCTTGGAGTAGACTTTACCAGGAGGCTGAGAAGTGTGATACCCTGTAATTGGCACACACCCTCTGGTCCCCCTTTTGAATAGGGGAACCACCACCCCGGTCTGCCACTCCTTAGGCACCGTCCCAGACTTCCACGCAATGTTGAAGAGGCGTGTCAACCAAAGACATCCCTCCACACCCAGAGCTTTCAGCATTTCTGGACGGATCTCATCAATCCCTGGGGCTTTGCCGCTGTGGAGTTGTTTGACTACCTCAGCGACTTCCACCAGGGAAATTGACGACAATCCCCATCATCCTCCAGCTCTGCCTCTACCACAGAGGGCGTGTCGGCTGGATTTAGGAGTTCCTCAAAGTGCTCCTTCCACCGCTCTATTACCTCCCCAGTTGAGGTCAACAACGTCCCATCCTTACTGTATACAGCTTGGATGATTCCTCGCTTCCCCTCCTAAGGTGGCGAACGGTTTTCCAGAAGCACCTTGGTGCCGACCGAAAGTCCTTCTCCATGTCTTCTCCGAACTTCTCCCACACCCGCTGCTTTGCCTCTGTCACGGCAGAGGCTGCAGCCCTTCGGCCCGTCGGTACCCTGCAACTGCCTCCGGAGTCCTCCGGGATAACATATCCCGGAAAGACTCCTTCTTCAGTCGGACGGCTTCCCTGACCACCGGTGTCCACCAGGGTGTTCGTGGGTTACCGCCCCTTGAGGCACCTAAGACCCTATGACCACAGCTCGCCGCCGCAGCTTCAGCAATGGAAACTTTGAACATTGTCCACTCAGGTTCAATGCCCCCAGCCTCCACAGGGATGCCCGAAAAGCTCCGCCGGAGGTGTGAGCCCCATACAGGACTCCATTCAAGGTCTCCAAGAAGGCCGAATACTCCGAACTCTTGTTTGGTGCATATGCACAAACAGTCAGAGTTTTCCCCCCCATCACCCGCAGGCGTAGGGAGGCGACCCTCTCGTCCACCGGGGTAAACTCCACCGCAGCGGCGCTCAGCCGGGGACTTGTGAGTACCCCCACACCCGCCCGGCGCCTCACACCATGGGCAACTCCAGAGTAGGACAGAGTCCAACCCCTATCCAGGAGTACGGTTCCAGAACCGAGACTGTGCGTAGAGGTAAGCCCCACCAGATCTAACTGGTAGCGCTCCACCTCCCGCACAAGTTCCGGCTCCTTCCCCCACAGAGAGGTGACATTCCACGTCCCCAGAGCCAGCCTCTGCTGCCCGGGTCTGGTCCGTCGAAGCCCCTGACCTTCGCTGCCACCCATGTCGCAGCGCACCCGACCCCTTTGGTTCCTCCCACAGGTGGTGGGCCCATTATGCGATTATGCAAATAAATAATGAATTGCAAATAAGTTTTAGGTCATTTTATGGTTGCAACCCACCAGAAAACGAAGAAGAAGAAGAAGAAGAAGAAGAAGAAGAAGAAGAAGAAGTTTTAGTTGATTCCCGCCCAGTATTTCCTCTCTGTCTGCACACATGGCGGGCGTCAACAAAGACAGATGGAAGTGGACGGACGAGGAGACGAGAGACTTTCTGAATTTAATTTAGCAGGAACTCGCAAAGGAAATGGCCGACAAAGGTTAGGACAAGCCGTGGGACGTCCTGTGGAGTAAATGGAAGACGCTCAAACAGCGAGACATGTCTCAAAAAAAGAGTCTCGCAATGATGCCGGAGGGACAATAAAAGACAAGTTGCATCTGCATCGTCACAGCAATGAGTTGATTGCGTCGTTGTTTCTTTATTATAGCTTGATATGACGCTATCAGCTGGCACTACAACTTGTCCAATAGCACTACAACTTGTCCAGTGTAGGTAGACGGCGCAATCCATTTTGTCTAGAAAAACTTTGTTTGCATATAGCTTGAATGTTGTGCGATTCACTGCGAAAATGAATGGAAACACCTTAAATGACTAAAATCAATTTGATATGCCAATTTGATCGCAAAACAGCATGTGGCATCATTACCACAGGTTTTTATTCACTTTAAAGCCGTTGGATGGAAACACACTTTCACCAGCTTTATTTGCATGAGTTGTTTTTACCAAACTTAAGATAACTCGATTGATAAGTGGATGGAAACTAGCTAGTGTCATTTTCTTAATCCTGTGTGTGTCTGTCAGTTCTTCTATGCTATAGCCACCAGTTTTATTATTTAATTATTTGGACTTTGTTTCTGGGATATCTGTTGCGTGAATTTGGCAAGCCGTGCATCTCTAAATACTACAATACTCATGAGCTGTGGCCAACATTGCTATGGAAAGGATGCCAGCTAATTTCGATTTGTTTTGACATGCATGTCTGCAGAGCTTTGTTGGTCATCATGACGCTCTGGTGGGTCTGAGCAACTGGAGGTACTTCCAGCTGACGGAAAAGCGTCTTCAGTGTCCTTCCACGCTGTGAAAGTGCTCCAAGTGTCAGTCACCTCACAGAAAATGAGTGTGATTCAGTTTGTAAATTGTCTCAGCACTACTTGGGGCTATAAGTGTGGTGATACAAAGAGAGATTGGCCTGTTTGTTCTCAAATCTCTCTAGCAGGAGCCGCTTAACAACAACAGCAACAACAAGCCAGTAACCTTGGTAGTGATACACTACAAACAGATCCAAAGCATCCAGCAGCTTATTTCTAGGGGGAAATGCGGCTGTTGCAAGACCACAAACAGAAAAAAATAAAAAGAGAAAGAGAGAAAGCAAAAAAAAAAAGTTATATAAAACAAATACATAGAAACTATACAAGAGATACTAAAGACAAAGTTACGAGGTAAAGTGACAGTGGTGTGAGCACCAGAGTCAACAAGTACAGCAAACTAATAAAAGGATTAAGGCTTCACAACTAATTGTATTCTTAAAAAAAAAAAAAAAAATCACAATATGGGCGTGCACTATTTGTTAAAAGCAAAAGATGTGTCAAACCATGACTTTGTGATGTGTCAAAACAGGATACATTTGAGAAACCTGAATTAAATTTTGTGGCGCCTCAGAGACGTACCCGACTTCAAATGGGATCAGTAATGACTTAATTAATTCAGCATAATAATGGAAATATGATTTAGTATAGCAACATATTAACATATTACAGTAGCATAGTGTGGTATGAGATAAAAGATATCGGCCTAGTATAATAAGGTATTAATAATACAATCAATTGTAATGTGGGGGATTGAAGAGAGCAGCGGCTAGGCAAGGTGAACCATGTGGAGGACACCTTCAAGACCACGAATAATGCATTATGCATCGAGATCATTAACCTTGCTAATTATATCTTGCGAAATACTGAATTGCAGAAGGGACTGGAGAGACAACCTTTTCAAAGTGATTCTCCTCAACATGATATGTTTGAGAACATTAACGGCGGCTCGACAGACAGGAATGGTTTATCAAATCCTTCAAGAGGAGTATAAATGGCCGTTTTACAAGCCAGAGTCATTATTAGAACATACTAACGAAAAGACTTCAACTAACAGCTGGGACCTCACAGTGAGGCAGAACATGGCGCGCACACACACACACACACACACACACACACACACACACACACACACACACACACACAAAATATGTATTTAATGTGTGGTATAAAGGTTCCTAAAGTCATATTTAGGCATTAATTATTAGGGATGCACAAGATTGGATTTTGCCCGATATTTGATATGCCAATATTTTCAAACTCATTTTTATATATAATATATAATTTTACGAGAAAGAGAAATCCAAGTCTCTCTAACCTGTACTACCTTTACCTAATTACACAAATACACAGACATTCACCCCTGAAAAATGTAATTTCTAGTGATGTCAGTTATTAACGGCGTTAACACAAACTCATTTCAACGGCGCAAATTATTTCATTTTATTGAAAAACTACAACACCCACTGGATCTAGCTAGACCAGAAACTAAACAACAGGCAACACTTGTTTGGGCTTGCGAGCCGGCCAAAGAGCAGCAACGTTACGTTTTGAGAGGACGGCGAGCGCGAGACGCTGAAATGAACGCCAATAAGATTCTGAATGGAAAGTTGACTTTTTTTAAAAGTTGACCAGTAGGAGCGATCTGTGCGTTTTCTCGTTGTGAACGGAGCTATCATCGCAGCACGTCCAGTCTGAAATACCCCTTGATGGCCAAGCACACAGCATGATGCCAATAACAATAATGGTAATTCTAAGCTTTTATCGGCCCATACCAATGTCGTGCCGATATCATTGTGCATCCCTATTAATTATGAGTCCAAAGATAATGCAATTTTCATGAGACGTTCTTTATAAATCACCATTGCAGTCGAGGGTTGTGTGAGGGGAGGAGGGTTTAGCAATTTATCAAGATGTAGATGAGTTATGAGTTCAATCATTCATGTAGCTGCAGTTTAGATAGCTCTGGTATGATACGCTGCAAACAGATGGTTTGGCGCTTCAAGGTTGAGAGTTTGTGTTATTTATGCAATGGCGAAGTTTGATGGACTCAGTATTTTATGGTACTGTGAGGTGTGATACAGCACTGTAGCTGTAAAATGGGCAAGCAAACAAATTACCCTAAAATACGCATTCAAACATCATCTCGTGTTTTAACTGTAGTTCCATCTTGAGCTAATCACTGCCATTGTTTTTGCCCAAACCCAAAAGGTTGTCCTTCGATAATACACCTCAGTTATGTAAAAATAGTGACCGTAGCAGCGGTGACCACACCTATTGGTTTGTTGACTACTGTTTTTGAAGTCTCAAGTTTGGCAATTTGACTGTTGCTATCTGTTATTTTTAAACCGGATGAGAGAGCGGAGGTCGGGAGGATGATACGGCTAAGCTAGTGTTGCTTATGGTTGCAATGGTGCTGCGCTAAGCTAAACGCTAAAGCGGGTTTGTTGTGGGTTGTCAATTTTCAACTCTCCTGAAGCAGGTCATCCGGTGGAGTCTTAACGGCTGGTAAACGCGGACCTGCAGGTTCTGGCGCCATTCATCTGCATGTATGACAGTAAAAAAAAAAATAATAATCCCGGCTAACGCTAGCTAGCCTTGGTTGGCAAGGTGTTACTGAAGCTGAAAGAGGCATTTTTAGACTACTAAAATGTTCCAATTACCTGTGATGAAGTGAAAACACACAGTTGGAGGGACAAAATTGTTCACAGCTTTTTTTAAATGTACACAGTGCTATGGTTAGCATTGCTAAGCACCTGCCCTGATGGACAGGTGAGTGTGTAGCTACGCCCTAAAGAACCCCCTGCTTTATTGTCTATCAAATGGGACCATTCATTTACAAAGGACTTGAAACTAGCGATTAAGCAAATGAACTCGTTATGAAAATGTTTACTGAGGTAATAAATCAAGTGAGGAGTAATTTTCCCATAGACTTCTATTCAAACTGACATATTTTGGCAACTAGTGGAGTCGCCCATAGAATTTAGGTTTAAGGCAGTTCTGCATTGTTTTCACGTTTCAGACCTAGAAGCTCTATTATTTTTTTTGAGTCTATGGGTTTAATTTAAAACCACTCAGATCAGAAGATTCACCACCCACAAAATCTCATTCTCCACTATGCAGCCTCCAATTTCACCCTGGATTCCCCAAAGAGGCTATACCTAACTGGAAGAGAATCACTACTCGATCAATAAACGGGACCAATGATACTGTTCCGCTGTCACCAGAAATTGATGCATCAGGCTGAGCTAGGAAGCTACTATAGAATGAGGAGTCAAAGCACTATCCTAATGCCAGGGGCAACCTAATACCTTTGATGTCAGTAGCCCTTGAGCACATTGATCTTTGAGATACCACTTAATATGATGGAGCCATGGTTCACCAAACTCATTCCATTCACGAGCAAAGGGTTGTGCTGAGAGGGCAGAATTGGTGAAGCCATAGAGGTTGTTTCACTGTCACATGTAAGAATACTTGCTTTAAAAACATGAGACATCAATCCACTCATACCTATCTGTCTATGCTCAGTTTAATGAGTGAAAATTATCTTAGCATTGGTCAACACTGAAAAATATATATTTTATGCATTTAAAATACTCTTTATGAATACGTAGGATTCAATAAAAAACAGCTTACTTCATATGATCCATTAAAAAAGAGATGAAATTAACTTCGACTGCTATATTAGAGCCCAAATACTCAATTTGAGACCCATATTGGAGAATTTAAAAAAAACACTATTGCTTCATCTGTAGTGTTGGGTACCGAATTTGGTACTTTTTTGGGTACGAATTACATCTGTAGCCTACTACGAAGGACCGATTCAGTTCAAATCAAATGTTAGTACCTGAGAGCGTGTAAGCGTGAGCTTATCTGTCCTCTCCGACTCAGACACACACGCAGAGGTGTAGACGCAGCGAAATTACAGCTCATCACGGTGAGTCACAGCAACGCCGGTAAAGCGGTTGCAAGTGTGCAAAACTCCACGCAGACAACGTAAAAGTATTTCTGATTCTGAAGTCAACTTTTCTGTAGCTTGCTAAACTGTCATGGGTTTTACTTCCTCGTTATCTTCAATAAGTGTTCTGCTACAATGTGGAAGTTTAGCCCGGGTTACATATTGACATTTGGAGAAAGAGAATATTATCAATGCGATAATATTGCTGTTGCTGTATTTCTTATTCCATAGCTGATATACTGTATGTGCAGATTGTTTATATAACTTGTGCAGCCACTTGTTGATATTTAGGTTGTGTTTGCTAGCAACGTGCAATCGCCAGTAAAAAGACCAGCGCTGTCGAGCCACGTGCTTAGCTATTAAAAGGTGTATTACACTATTTGCGTGGTTATGGATATGCGTGCTGTAATAGATGTGGCTTATTCTCTGTTTGTGTTTCAAGCAATATGTTACGTTTATGTTAATTGTTACAGAGAAATTAATATAATTCTTAGTATTGTTTCTTATGTGCTGATCACTATAACATTTAGTTTTGGTAACTAATGTTCATAGTAAGTCAGATGCTTGTTAATGTGCATTGTTATTTGCTTATATTTCAGCTCCACATCCAACGTCACATGTATTGTCAAATACAACTTTATAGTTGGAATTGTAAATAAATCTTCCTGGACCTCAAAGTCAGACATTTCTGGTTCAAGTTCTTACCGGACCCCCTACAGCAGGCTGGTGTTTGGAAAATGGATACAGTCTGTACAAAGCCTGGAATATCTGGCATCAAATAATCATTACTTTAACCATTGTAAAATGACTGAATATTGAAATATTTGTAGAGGGTGATAAACCTTTCTAAATGTAGTTTGACACAACACAGAAAGTGGACTTTGAAATGTTGATGGAGAGTACATTTAGAGTACGACCCAGCCATCAAATCACACTGAGTGAATGCACCCTGTGTGGATAAGCCCATTGGACTGGGATCAAAAAACCTCCTAGCATTGATCCCTTCCTGTTCTGTCTTTTGAGAATACGCCTCTGCTTCTAATCCAATCCAATGCTGTCTGCCTCTGTATTCTATTATCAACCTGTGTGCAAGCTATTTTTCAGATTTTGCTGACAGGTTTCCATTTGCAAACATGGTGCACATCACCACTATGCTTTATGCTTGGCAGCTTTATAGCATTAGCAGCAGGCAATGCTGGATATGATGAGGGCAACGCACTTTGCTCAAGTTCTCATGGCGGTAGTTTATTGGCAACACAGACACTGGCAGGGAGATCAGAGTGTATGCGACACTTCAATGTGGATCATAGATGAACTGCTCCAAAAAAAAAAAAAAAAAAAGTTTGCTTTACAGCAGCATCTTCTCCCATGTGATTACTGAATATTGTGGAGTAGTAAGCCTTATTTCATGGTCTGTAGTAGTCGAGCTGCTGCCGGGACACAGGAGAGTCTTTCATTTTCAGCATCCAATCGAATCTATTGAGAGGAAGATGCAGGAAGACTTGCTGTACAATTCAACTTGTTGTAAATCCATGGTATTTTGCTATTGGCATTCTCCATCTCTGAAGCTATCTCAGAGACTGAGCGCTGGTTATACGCCATCTGCTCTTCTTTGATCTTTATTGATGGGACATTCATTACAAGCTATAGGGGGAAAAGATTAATGTTCTTTTCATCAGAACAGGGCAGGCTCTATGTGCCTTGGAGGGCGATAAAGAGAATATGGTGGCTTGAATTATCTTATTTTGGCAGCATGCATCATTTCAAGTACCTTTTGTAATTCAAGTTCTAAGACCACGCTCTTGAAAGTGCTTCTTGCACAAATGAAAGGGTATTTGCTGAAGACCGTGGATCAGGTGAAAAACTCAACACAATACCACTCAATTTCCACAGATAGAAGTGTTGTAAGCCTCCAATACTGCCTAAAATGCTGGTATAGGTGAGTTTTTGAAGGTCTATGACCAGATCCCACGTAATTTGGGATAAGCAAGATATCAGATCAGGAATGGAAAAATGCTATTGGAAAAGTTCTACACAGATGCATTGCTTGTTTTTGACAAAGACAGAACTACTGCCTCATTGGAACATGGTGTTTGCCCATTAACCTTAGAGATTTGTACGTAGCGACGGTTTACTCTTCAAAACAAAGACAAAGAGCAAATGCTTGCTGTCTTCAATTCCAAACGGTCACAAAAGGAGAGTTCCTCTGAGCCTGCAGCGCACCAAAGGTTACTTTTGATGAATCTGTTTACTTAAATCACTATCATCACTGAGCAGCCATCATCATCATTTTCTCCTCGTACACTGGAGCGCTAATACAGCCTAATTGCGGCCTCTCTAAACAGAACATCTTGTGAATATTCATCAACACTACAAAGCTCATTGTCTTTACAGGCGTGACCATTTCAGCTATGGGTCTTAACTGATAATTAGACAAGGATAGGGAGATGCGTACAGAGGGTGTGCCGGTGCAACTCCGTGTTCAATTCCAGTGTTGAGTAGAGTTCCTGCGAACAGACCGTCATGTGCTTATGCTGTCTTTGAGTCTCCTTGCATGGGCATTAATTACCCAGAGAGGTTTTGCTTTTTATCTTCTTAGCTCTACGGCTTTTATAATGACACAAAAGAGTCATACAGCTGGAAAATTAAAGCAGCCATTAAGGTTTGATGTGGCAGGGTGTTTTTTTTTTTTTTTTGTTTGTGTGCCTCACTCACCGTGATGAAGCTCTATTCGAAAAAACAACTAGTCGGGCGTGTGATTCATACACTGTACCTTGTTGCTAAGGTTACTCATCAAATTAGAATGAACTTGAACAGCTGTTGCTCAAAGATCTATTGGACGGCATAGATCAGGGATGCACACATCGACTATCAAAGTTGTACTGGATGTTTCATTGCTGACCGACCGATACAAACTACAGATTTTTGTCCCTGAGCAGTCATGTCAGTTTATTTCTTCATCCATCATTTTAATCCTTCTCCCCAGACTTGTATGGATGGAGACACTGGCTGGTAATATTGTTTGCCATGTCTCTTTAAGTTATCCATATCTATCTTTCATGCTGGTCCCAAGTTTACCTTTTCACCCTTTTGCTCATAAGACCAGTGGGTTTCGGTGCATACGCATCAATCTTACTTGTAACTGTTGACAAATTGTAAAAAATCTAACCTTAAATGTGACTATAATGGGGCAGTGATGGGCCTAAAAGGTAAAATCTGGGTGGGGAAAGTGAAAAAGCAGTGCTTATCCCTCCCTCATAACCACCACTGAGGTGCCCTTAAGCGAGGCCTTTAACCTCCAACCCCTCCAGTGGAGCTGCTTGGTGGCCAGCAGAGCAGACTGTGGTTGTCCTGGGCAGCTTCTGGGTATGAATGTAGAACTGTGTTAAAAGGTTAAAAAAAATAAAATAGTAATAATCATAATACTCAAGATTTTGATGAAAACCAAACAACACTATTTATGGTCTATAGTTGTGAAGTAGCCATTTAATTTAGCCCCCCCCACACACACACACACACACATACATACAGGAAATGATGCACGCTATAATACTGCATTAGTTTCTAAAATTTGATCACATTCATTTCGTCCTCACTGCTCACATTTAACTCTTCACAGGAAACGCTGGCAGCAATCTTTCATCACAAATATGTCAGGATCTGGTCATTTTCTGCATTCATTTTAATTTCTGCAAGGGAGAAATGAAGAATGGAGCATTCAAGGTGAGCTGTTAGATGGAGAGGTGCACACCTCCAACCCCTCAGCAAGGTAACCAACTCCTTGGAACGTGTCCTGCTGGTTTGAGGAAAACTATGCAGCATGAAATAAGATCGCATTTACTATTGGCCGATTTCTTCATTAGAATTACATGAGCTTGTTTGGCTGCACTGTAAACACATACACCAGTTGCTCCTCTGTTTGATTTCTGTCAAAGTAACTGCTCGAAACCAGTAGTATTAAACGGGTCTTGCTGTACCCGAGGGTGAAGCCAAATGAACCAGGACCAAAAGCTAAAGCATTATTACTGTAACCCTTGCATGTTTTCAATGAACTGTCTGATGGAAGAGTAACATCCACTGGTCGGCTTACAAATACATACAAAACGACCACTTGCAAATGTATTCCCCATGTATTTGTACAAACACAAACCCGTACACAGTGGCAACGCAGTTGCAATACAATGTACAGCCAGTCATAATCTTTGTGTACAGTATGTGTGAGTATGCGCCGTATTGTGTAGTTGTAAAGTTGAATGATGTATGAAAAAGCTGCACAGATGTCAAGTAAATCTTCACAAACAGGGAGCCATGTCGCCGAGAATGAAAGAGGCGATGTGAAATTGGACCTCTACACACAGAGAAATCACTACGGGAAGCTGTATCGTACATCTAAAGGCTGTCAAGACGAAGAGGGAGCACGACGAGAGCACTTCAGAGGATAATTCTGCAGTGCAGCATGGGGACTCTCACATGCACTGCACTGTCACAAAGAAACATCATCTGGACCGTGTGAAAACTTCTGAGGTTACCATAGCAATGTGTCCCTTTGTGTATGTGTGTTTCTCTCTGTCAGTGTTACGTTACACATCATCTCCTAGTCCCTACATTGGCATAATTAATTCACTGTGATTCACAAATCCTTGGCAAGCATCGGGGCATTGTTTATTTATCATGTTTTAGCTCATTATTGAAACGCAGCGATGGCTTTGTGCTGGATTTACGGTGAACTACCTATGGCTCATAATCATATCTGCGATCAGACTATACATATAGACCGTCTACAGTGCAAGCCAATGTTAGGAAGTTACTCCTGCAGCACGCTGTTAAGTTTCTACTGTGAAAAAGCAATTTAATGGAAAGCCCAGTCTGACTCCTGAAAAGGTCATCATCCTAAACCAGCACCCTAAACCCACATCAGCCACTGCGTAATCATTCAAGCTGATGGTACAGAAGACCAAAGACGCCTCCTGGTTTGTTTCAAATCTTGGTTATGATTCTTTCCATTATAGTGGAGTGACAAAAAAGTTAAAATATGTTAGAGGCAAAAGAAAAACAAAAAAATTAGATTCTGGGTGGCAGGCTGCTCAGTTGGTAGAGCGGCCGTCCATATGTAGAGGTTTACTCCACTACGCAGCAGGCCTGGGTTCCACTCCGACCTCGGCCCTTTGCTGCATCTCTCTCTCCCTTTTCATATCTTCAGCAGTCCTGTCAAAATAAAAGGCCGAAAATGCCCCAAAAATATCTTTAAAAAAAGATTTACGGTGGAATAAAGGGTTACACTTTACTTGAAGGTAAACAAGGTCTACATGAGTGACATGACAGTGTCATGTGTTTATGACACTGTCGTGAACACATAAACCCTAACCATAACTTGTCATGACAAAACCGAATGACACAAACAGAAGCGTTATGTCATACAAGCCCGACCCTATGTGCTCCCACCACATCTGTACCTGGTTTCACAAACCACTGGGCTGTAACACATTGCGGTGAGGAAATGGACCACGCTACGTGGTTAAAATGCCATAGTAACCTTTCGACTGTTCACAGAGGGAAACATTAGGGAGCTATTTAGAGCCTGGCGGGAGGTGGTTGAGTAGCAGTCACAAAAGTCTTCCAGAGAAACACTGTGATGGAATACTGTAAATACAGTCCTGCACTGTCCAGCTCTATAGTGCTCACATATTGAGTTTTGAAAAAGAATTTATTTTCAGCCCCTCAAAAGGTTATAAAGTACAGCCAAGGCTAAATACTGCATCTTTTCTTCAAACACCGCCTGTCTTCATGTGAATAGAGAACACAAAAGGGCTTTATGGGCTTCAGATTATTCACGATAACATATGACAGATTAGACATTTGTATAATATGTCACAAAAATTTAGATTTTATTTATATATATATATATATATATATATATATATATATATATATATATATATATATATATATATATTGCAGCCCCTAACTAAAGCATGGCATGTATCACACCCCATTTAAGAGTGTGTTTAAGGGGAAAGGAAATGGACACTGTGGCCTCATTTCTTCCCCTTAGCAGCTCCAATTTGAAGCACAGGCAGGACACATTGTGTTCTGGCCCAGATACACCTGACTTCTGTTAGTCCTCACAGGTTTGTAGGACAAGCACCAGAGCTGTATATTCAGTTCACCAGTCAGGTGTGCGCTCACATGATGCCTCTGCCCCAAACCCCAACATGTTACACTTTGTAGCAGTGTGACTATTTAATAGACATCTGATCTACGAAGTTGTTTGCATACACACTCCCCCTGGGGGTGTAGCGGGCAGCTGGAGAGGAGGAGCCGCTGTCAGATTTAATAGTGTCACATTTTAGCTTTTCATGAATGACAATATGGATGTGTGTGCTTATGCGCCACCAGTGAGTCAGTGTGTTTGCATGTAACATGGTTACTGTAGGCTGTCAGCAGCAATCTGAGATCTTAAATGTCATGTAAATGAGAAACTCAGTTTCCCTAATTAGGGTAGGGGATTACGCCGTTTCTACACTTTACAGTAACTGGGTCTCTTACTGGGTTTCTAGCGGCGACTTCAAAGCGACTTCAGACAGGGGATGTGTTGCTTGTGCAGGAAGATGAAAGGAAAGAGTATTACTTGTAGTGGTGCATCCTACTGTCCAAAATAATGAAATCCAAAGCTCTTGGTTAAAATATGTTTGGGGTAGGGGAGAAATCAGATTACTGACCAGCTGCATGTAAACTTGGGTTTTACAGTAACACAGATTTTACAGCTCTGATTTCCAGCCCCAACCCGGTTTCTCCCAATAATCTTGTTTCTTGTGTGCATGTCATCATAATGACTGTGACAAACCCTGTGGCAACACGAGTAAGCTCAAAGCTCTACGTTAAAAAGTACAGGGGTGGTGGGTGGTGGGTGGTGTGCATTCCTGTGCTGTCCTCTTGCAGTACTGTGAAGAACATTGTCCCCTTCCTCTGACCTCATTATCTCAGTTACAAATAGGCACCCGGAAAAGTCAAATAAAAAAAATGCAGTTTAAAGGTCTGCCTTTTGGAAACCCACAGACCGAATTTTAAGATCTTTCAATGGTAGATTACACTGTGTTGCTTTTCTGAAGTTAAGTTACCATCTACTACTATGGATTTTATTACTTTGAAGGAGTATTACTACACCACGTCAAAAAAAATCATTGGAATTAACAGTTGGTTAAAAGTCTTGCATTGCCAGTCCCTCCTCCACAGCACACGAAAGAAGGTGTGCCTACTCCACACAGCATTCTGGGATGGGAGAAAAATGTGCTCTGGGTTATTGGCATTTCTTTGAGCCAATCACAATCGGTTTGGGCGGCGCTAAGTGTCCAATGCAATAACGGTGCCTCCGCAAAATATCCTCGGGTAGGAACCGGTTTTGGTCTACGTTCAAAAGTTGTTTCAGTCATGAAACAGAAAACTTAAATTGGACAGATAATCGAGCTAGCTGTCTGGATTTACCCTGCAGAGATCCACCGGAGGTTAGAACGCCAACAATAATGAAGCAGAAGGTGACAGACATCTCTCGGCTCTTCTGGAATTGGATCAATCCCCTAAATAAATCATTGTGGATATAAACTAGTTAAACACCTACACCAATCAGAGACTGTCCAATTGTAGCTCAGCAACTGTAACTTGGCATGTCAGGTCTGGCGAGATTTGACAGCATTGTGCATGGGACTGTGGTAAGAAAACTCGGAATGTAAGGAGTTTGAAGGGGTTGTGTCTATTTTTAGACTTTCTTAAAAAAAAAAAAAAACAAGAGTAAGAGTGAAGCTGTGTTTTATTTATGTCTTCAATATTGATCATTAAGTGGTGAGGAAGCTGACTTTTTGCCTGGGACATGCAGCTATTAACCTGACGTGCCAGATGTTTCTTTTAACACAGAACCAGAAACTGTTGGGAAAGGTTAGGCCCTCCCTGGCAAGTGATTGGATGAACCACCTGTCCATCACATCCGCCATTGTTGTTTTGAACAAAGTCGCAGCCGTCGCACACACCTAAACTACGCCCAGAGCTGCCAGTAGCTCATCACACGACGCTGATTGTGTGGATAAGATGGTAGCTCAGACACAAGCGCATTAGGTCGGGCCTGACAAGATGGATATTCGTGTTATATATGATCCCGCGAGAATCCAACTCGTAAGGTCATGCAGCTTAAGCCTCAGTTGTTTTTTTTAGAACAGCATGCATGTATGTTCATACTATATAGTCCATACTGGCCCTTTTACAGGGTTTTAACCCTTGTGATATATTCCCGTCAACCATGGAACTTTTTGTTTTTCTGGGTAGCAATAATAATAATAATAATAATAATAATAATAATAAATACTTTATTAATCTCTCAAGGGGAAATTACAATGTTTTCACTCTGTTATTACACACAGGCCTGAATTACATATGCTTAGGACCTATATATGCACTAAATGGAGAGATGTCAGAGTGAAGGGGGGGCTCCCCATGGAAAGGCACCCCAAACAATTGAGGGTTCGGTGTCTTGCTCAAGAGCACCTTGCCCAGGAGGTGAACAGGCACCTCTCCTGCTACCAGTCCACCACCATACTTAGGTCCGTATGGGGACTTGAACCAGCGACCCTCCGGTTCCAAACCCAACTCCTTACTGACAGAGCTGATAAACACCCACATGCAATGAAAGCAGAGAACTGATCATTTATTTTACTTGTGAAAAGCGTTGTATGAAACCATCCATGTTATTTATTTATTTTTTTGACAATCAGGTTGAAAGAGACTCAATATTTCTGATATAAAAACTTTTAGAAAACGGGTCAAATTTGACCCCAGGACAACAGGAGGGTTAAAATGAGTTAGCTTAGAATATTAAAAATTCAGCCAGAGACAGCATTTTCACCAAACTCATGTAGTTAACGTTAGCTTAATTGGTTAGCAAGCTAGCGTATAGTGTATCAATAGTCATAGAGGGGGCTTAGGGTTAGGGAATGGTCAATAATCCCTCTGTAAATTTTATTAATTAACTAAACACACCAGTCAGACTACTATTCTTTCAAATTCAAACAACGTTGACAAAGAAACAATGCAGCGATGCTGAGATTATCTAGACGACTGGTTTTAATTGGTTTCCATGGGATATAATGTCTGTGATGACTGCTGAATCCTTACCACACTGCAAAGAGGCTTCGCCACGAAAACACACACACGCACGCACACACACACACGCACACAGCGAAATGAATGGGATTGCAAACTCTGTCAGTCTGTCAAGTAACTTGTGTTGACTTTGTGATTTACGAGTCTTTAGGCTGAATCCCATTTCTTCCCCTTACCCCTTCCCCTTGGCCCTTCCCCTCGTTTTTGCGCGTTCACGCGGGACCTAGTGGTGTCCCATTCCTTAAGTGACCGAGTGCTGGCTGAGATCAAGGGGTGTACACTGAAACCAAGTCAGATCCTAGAGCTCACTTGAAAACACTGAAGCAACAATGGCTGCCGCATCTACAAGAGAGACACATAAATGTAAGTATTTTCGGCTTAAATAATTGATTTAAAAGTTACTACAGTCTTGTTTTGTGGTCTATGTAGTCCTGTAGATATGTACTGCAACAACGTTCTTAACTGAAACTTTTAAAAAAATCGCTAGCTTGCGCTAATGCTAATCGCTAACGCTAATCGCTAACGTTGATTTGCACAACAGTCCCGCATTTCTCTGCCTTGAATGGACTGTATACATCGCATAGACTGTATATAATAATCTTAACTGTCTATGATACATCGCTACGTGCTTTACATATACCGTCCTGTATCACACAGGGACCAGGAGGACCCAGCAGCTGGTCCCTTTTGGGGCTGAAAACAAGCAGAAGTTTCTTAGCTAAATCATGTGTTCATGTTGTACCCATTCATTATTGCATTGGTACTGTATTATTGTAATCATTTGTAATTAATTACTGTCCATGCACTTGTATATTGTTGTTGGTTATGATAGGGACACTGATGATTTGTGAGGGGGGGGGGTTACTGGCCAACAGGCTTCAGACTGGTCTGAATATCAGAACAGCTGTAGTTAATTTGTTTGTTTGTGGTCTTGTCTTTTTTTTAGTTTTACACATTTGAAGCCTTTTTATGTGTGTGACACGTAAGTTATGGTTCTAATAGTTGTTAATGGTTCTGTAATATAGTATATTTAATGTAATGTTTTTGCCTGTTATGTTTAATTTATTGGGCAATAAAGACAAACAAAACAACAACAACAAAATGTTTTTCTGAACATCTATGACATTCAAAACGTTGATAACTGAAACAGATATACAACACACCGTGTGTGTGTGTGTGTGTGTGTGTGTGTGTGTGTGTGTGTGTGTGTGTGTGTGTGTGTGTGTGTGTGTGTGTGTGTGTGTGTGTGTGTGTGTGCACATATGTATTTCAAACAGACCTGAGTATGACACAGATAACATCTGCCTCTGCACCACCAAAGTGAACATAACTATAAAATACATAAATGCATATGACACTGTTGTCAAAACCCACACAATAACAGAGACGCCATCTTGGAAGTTTGTGATCAATACTGTATGGTGATGTCACCAAGTGGTGTCCCATTTCATAGGGGTAACCCTTGGCCCTTGGTTTCTAGGGCCAAGGGGTAGGGGTAAGGGCCAAGGGGTAGGGGTAAGATAAAGAAATGGGATTCAGCCTTAATCTCCTCTTTTGCTACGAAGTTGCCTGAGAATGGGCCCAGTGAAAAAGTACTTAGTTTCATCCATGTTTCCCGCGAGAGTAGGCAAGACGAGACGCTTCCTCTGATATAAATGTAGTTCAGTAATCAAAGCGGTGGGAATATACTGAAAGCAGTAACGTAATTCTCCGTAAAAAAAATTGTACGACCCGAGAGCCAAATATTGAACTAACCTAACTACTGCTGAAAGGCTTGCCAAAAGGTAACAGCTTTGTTTGCTATATTAGATGCTCCTCTTATCAATTCCAGTCTTTAATTTCCCATGACAAAGACGAGCGGATTTATGGTCAACAGCAGAAAGGAAAGAAAACAATAAGCAGGTGTGAAAGGATCCACAGACTCTCCTCCGCCCTACCGAGTCCACTTTGATTGCATTCCTCGTGTCCTAATCCCTTCTTCCCTGCACAGAAACAGGCACAAACACACACTGTATACTGTGCTGCTGACGGCAACTACATGTTGGTTTCCAGCAAATCCATGTTATGTACATGTTGTGGGTAGATGTAGCTAGTGAGCAGGTGAAATCACACAAGGTGAGTGACACAAAGATCACATTATAAGAAAAAAACAAACACTGTTTCCTAATGACCTAAAAACAAGTCATTCTTGAGGGCTTCCTACAGACTCACGCCCTACTCCCTCAGGTTTTCCTCATGCTCTCTCCCAGAACTAATTCAATTGCCTACTTTTATACACTCACCTAAAGGATTATTAGGAACACCTGTTCAATTTCTCATTAATGCAATTATCTAATCAACCAATCACATGGCAGTTGCTTCAATGCATTTAGGGGTGTGGTCCTGGTCCAGACCATCTCCTGGACTCCAAACTGAATGTCAGAATGGGAAAGAAAGGTGATTTAAGCAATTTGGAGCGTGGCATGGTTGTTGGTGCCAGACGGGCCGGTCTGAATATTTCACAATCTGCTCAGTTACTGGGATTGTCACACACAACCATTTCTAGGGTTTACAAAGAATGGTGTGAAAAGGGAAAAACATCCAGTATGCGGCAGTCCTGTGGGCGAAAATGCCTTGTTGATGCTAGAGGTCAGAGGAGAATGGGCCGACTGATTCAAGCTGATAGAAGAGCAACTTTGACTGAAATAACCACTCGTTACAACCGAGGTATGCAGCAAAGCATTTGTGAAGCCACAACACGCACAACCTTGAGGCGGATGGGCTACAACAGCAGAAGACCCCCCCCCGGGTATCACTCATCCCCACTACAAATAGGAAAAAGACGCTACAATTTGCAAGAGCTCACCAAAATTGGACAGTTGAAGACTGGAAAAATGTTGCCTGGTCTGATGAGTCTCCATTTCTGTTGAGACATTCAGATGGTAGAGTCAGAATTTGGCCTAAACAGAATGAGAACATGGATCCATCATGCCTTGTTACCACTGTGCAGGCTGGTGGTGGTGGTGTAATGGTGGGGGGGATGTTTTCTTGGCCCACTTTAGGCCTCTTAGTGCCAATTGGGCATCATTTAAATGCCACAGCCTACCTGAGCATTGTTTCTGACCATGTCCATCCCTTTATGGCCACCATGTACCCATCCTCTGATGGCTACTTCCAGCAGGATAATGCACCATGTCACAAAGCTCACATCATTTCAAATTGGTTTCTTGAACATGACAATGAGTTCACTGTACTAAAATGGCCCCCCCAGTCACCAGATCTCAACCCAATAGAGCATCTTTGGGATGTGGTGGAACGGGAGCTTCGTGCCCTGGATGTGCATCCCACAAATCTCCATCAACTGCAAGATGCTATCCTATCAATATGGGCCAACATTTCTAAAGAATGCTTTCAGCACCTTGTTGAATCAATGCCACGTAGAATTAAGACAGTTTTGAAAGCAAAAGGGGGTCAAACACAGTATTAGTATGGTGTTCCTAATAATCCTATAGGTGAGTGTTGGTCTGAAGCCCGCTCCTAAAATTGGATCATACCAATACTAAGCAGCAGGGGTGAATAGACAGTTCAAAAGGCTACATACAGCCAAAATTAATTTATTATACTAGACATTTACACATGTTTATTATTTATTTATTTATACTTTTTATTGATCCCCAGTGGGGAAATTACAATTTACACTCTGTTTGTTAGTAATCACTACACACAGGCCTGAAATACACACATGCTCAGGAACTAATCATGCACAAATGGAGCGATGTCTGTACAGTACAGTGCCTTGCTCAAGGGCACCTGGCAGGTCCCAGGAGGTGAAGTGGCATCTCTCCAACTATCGATCCACACTCCGAACTTTGGTCCGTACGGGGACTGTGAACCGACGACCCTCCGGTTCCCAACCCAACTCCCTACACACTGAGCTACTACCAACCCAATATTCATACAATTCCCATTAACAATGAGGAACGGCAAGGTTAACAGGTGATTTTAATCTTGTGATCATTAACATAAAATATGACCTTACTAAATAAACTGGTAAACAGGCAACATTCCAGGTCAGTCTTAGGTAGTGTATTGCTACCGTGACGGCAGCCATGCGCTCCGTCACAGTACATCTTTATAAATGAAATGAATGTCAGACTGACAGGTGATGTGCATCATTTTTAGGAAGCTATTCGTTGTTAGAAATGTCTCATTGTCTCTAGAAGTGTTTTATTCAACCTTCTGAAATTCACCTTTTTAGGGTATTTGCATGAAACCTATCCCTGTGTTTTTCATATCATAATGTCCAGAACAAACTCAGCTTTCCAAAATGTGAGGCCCACATATTTTAATTTAAATTTTAACATTTTTAATTTGACGCTAAAGCGAAAACCTTTTGAAATTCCTCAAATCTCTTAACTTATGGTGTGTTTTGGTGCTTAAAATGAGTTTACCAAAGTCTTGGGTTCACAAAGTACTGTAAATATATACATAAAATAGTGAAAGAAATGTCTGAAATGAAACTCTGTAATACCGCTTTTTGAGTAGGAGTGTTGTCAAACATCGCATGGACGCACCAGTGCTGTATCCTGCTATCTCTGTATAGATGTGATATGATTTCTATCTTTGTTGTCGGTCTGGCTCAGGTTAACTTCTCAAACAATGATAAGTCATAATGGAAAAAGAACATAAATAAACTACTTTAACATAGATTTTCTTTAGGACTTTATTACGTGGTATCGGATCAATGCATAAACTCCAGTACTTCCCGATACCAATACCAGCGTTTTAGGCAGTATTGGAGGCGGTACGGGAACATCTTTAGTAAAGGCAAATAGTAGAACAGCTAGAACAGTCTGGTAAGTTCAGAAAATGACATCACTTTACTGTAATTCAGCCTTTAAAACCAGGAAAAGATCACAATATTAAAATATCCAAAATCTAAGACGATATCTAGTCTCATGTCACGATATCGACATATTGCCGAGCTCTAATCACAAGCAAAGTTAGTACCGTACAAAGGAAAAACTCAATCTGAACTGCGGCTACAGTTCTAAGATCAGATGACTGCAATATGACCAGGACAATATTTCCCACCTATTGCTGCTAAGGCCCATTATGGTGGGCAGCACTCTGCTGTGGCAAGAGGCCAGCAGCTGCAGGCAGCAGTGAAGTTGAGTGGGTTAAATAAAGAGAGCGAAAGAAATTGAGAGCCTATAACAGAGATGAAAGAAAGTGAGCGCCTCAGTATTCAGTGCAAGTAATCAGCCATCTCTGTCTGTGTCTATCTTTATCCCCACCCAAATCTGCTTCCATTGTCTCATACACTTATCCTTGACGGGAAGAGCAGTCAGCCACGCACTCAGACATTCAGCCAGATACACACAAACACACGCCTACACAGAGAGTAGAAGTTTACCAGCCGCCAAAGTGGAAATTTGCCCTAAGGCTTAACAAGGAGGACCAAATGTACACAACAATGTTAACGACACGACGAAGAGATAACACAATTAACAGCATCTACTTCATGCAAAATCACTCAGAGGTTTTGAATACTTTGGAGCAAAAATAACAAGTACACCGAATCGGTGCCCGGGGCTCAATTAAAGCCAGCATTTGTCAATTCTGCACTCTCTCTCTTGTCTCACACTGTAACACAGTCACAACAAGTGCCCTCTTTCTAAAAGTGACGAGATGTTCAGATGTTCAGATGAGGACTTGGAGAGCTCCTTTGTCTGGCGCCTGGTTAATAGTGAACAATCACCTCACTGAGTCAGTCGGCTCCGACTGTGTTAACAACTTTGTGGAGTAAAACTCTTTCACGTCAGGGCTGCAATTAATGATTGTTTTCTTTACTAGTTCATTTACTGATCATTTCCATAACTGATTCATCCACAAAATTCAAAAAATATGGACAATACCCACCAGACGTGTATGAAATGTTGTACTCATATGTGCTTGTATTCTGACCAAATTACTTCTTTTTTTTTCATTTATGAGGCTGGAGCAATTGTTTGATATTTATGCTTTAAAAAAAGAAAAAGAAAAATGTCTTTTGACAAAGAATTAAATTGACTAATAAGTGCCAGAATGGATTCTAAGCACAAAGCTGATCACGGTTGATCATAATTCAATAAGGACATGGTGCAGAACAGTGGTTTCCAACGTAGGGATCGGGATACACCCCCGCCCCACCCCCCTTAGGGGTCTCAAAATAAATCTGAGGGGTCTGTGCATTTCATATGAAGCTACCACCAGCAGCCGATTAGCTTAGATTAGCTACGAGCATGTCTAAAGCTCACAGATATCACAACATATCTCATTTGTGAGACCAAAAAGTGTATAAATAACATGTTTGTGATTTTATGGGGGTTATGTGCTAAGAAATAGCCCAGCACATTTACACACAAATTTAACAAGCTATATGTTCAGGAGCCAAAAGAAGGAGAAAAGGAAAGACCTCTCTCAAATGATGATAACAAACATGATGACCAGATGGGAATGAAACAGTTTCTGTAAAAACTCAAATTAAAAAGTGTAGAAACTAGCAGGATGTGCACCTCAATCAATTCCACAGCCTTCGTTTGCTAATCAAACTATGTGCCAAAAAAGCCCTTTTGGCAGCAACGCTTGAACGTCAACCTGACCGCTTGATTATGTCGCCAGCCTTTCGAGCCAAACGCTGCTCTAATATCACTGCCTAATGAAGGCCATACGCTGTTTTCCAAGAAGCAAAAGGGATGCTGTTTCTAAGAGACCTGTTAGTCGCAGCCCTAGTCATAGACTCATACATAATTACAACCCTCCTCATATTGATGATAGGACAGTATGGAATCAACACACTACATTACAAATCAATTACACAACACACTATAATACTTTTTTTTGGTATAATAACTGTACAATCCTAAACCAATGTGTAATGTTGGGATGTTATAGTGGTGAGTCCCTCAGGTTGTGGCAGGCAGATACATATTTAGCTGCTGTCCCTTCTCCTAGGAGAACTTCCAGCTTCTTTTCTGATGTGAACATTGGGAAATTTGCAATTTTTTTGGGTTATTTTTTTCCAAAGTGTAAATCTATTAGTGAAGAGAGTTTTTCACAGTGGAGGAGGAAGTGTATCTCTGTTTCTATCTCCCTCGTTGAGCGCTGAGCACGTATACGCTCCTCTCTGGGCAGCCATGTCTGCCTGTTTCTTCCTGTCTCCACGGCCAGTTGGTGGTCACTGAGCCTGTATTTAGTCAGGATCCGTCGCTGCTTTAGATCTCTGACAGTGTGCAGATACTCAGTCACACTACTGTCTTTCTCTCCTCTCTCTCTCTCTCCACTTCAGTCTTCAGAGGTTCAGCCCTGTTCCTCAAGGTTTCTTCTTTAATCACACAGTTGCACAGAAATCCGCCAAGAACATCTCTCTAAACTTTAATATAGTAACCGATGTTGGCTTTGATCAACTGCTGTAAGGGGGAGAACATACCACTTAAGGCAGCAGGGCGACTCCTATTCTTTTTAACAACCACTGTCTTTGATAGTAACCTGAATTACAGCTGGACACATTTCTTCAAGGCTATTGACTAAAAGCTGCAACCTTAATTGGGTTATCTTTGTATGTAGGGACGTATAGCACACACACACAGAGACCCACAGACACAGACACACACACACACACATGACCACATCCCTGCAGTGATATGACCTCATTTACCCAAGTTGTGCCTGTAACTTGGCCAGCACGTTGATGATAGCTCTGTGGCAACACTGGATCAGAAATGCAGTACTGGGCTTATTGGATGCTTATTTCCCCTTCACTGACAAAATATCATGAATTAGCATTACTTCCATGCATGCCACTAATCTTGTCTTAATTATGCAATTAGCTATCTGTCTTCAAAAAGTTCACTCAAGCATTAAGGTATTTTCTCACAGTATGCGCTAACTGCAGCTACTTCTACTGTGACTGAGTGGTAATGCTACACACTTTCTGCCTTTCATTTTCTCTGCACATAGGCTAATTCGATGGGAACTCTGTATGCTGTCAGTGTACGTCATGTGGGGCGTTATTGTGTGTGATGAAAATACACATTTAAAGGTTGCTTAGCTTCTATTATCGGCTCTGGGTAATAACAGTGACAGAGTGTAGCTGTCTATTAGTGCGAAGTTGGACTTTAACATGTCCAAAACAACACAAAAACAGGCAGCCTTTGTAAAATGTAGCACCATACAATAGCCTAGCATAAACTCCGTCGTGTTAGGACCAACTCCAGCAGTCTTAGTTCTTAAATTCCTAGTCGAAACTTTGACAACTTCTATGGGTACCACAGCACAACTCCATGGTAACATTACAGGCTAGTGCTGACATGAAAGAGCGTGAAATAAGGACCCTCACGTAACGTTATACACCGAATATTGACAAATACAACTAGAACTCTTACTTCTAAAGTAGTGTTATTTTTGATAGGGGTTTTTTTAGGGAACCCGTGCTTTACTTTTCCATCACTTACCATCTTCCTTTTCATCGAAAACTGGTCTCTTTGAAGAACTATTGGCTCCCATCCTCTTCTTCCACTTGCCCCAGTGAAACATCGATGCTCAGATAGCATTCCTCGCCTCTTGATGAGAAACTACAGCTCACACCCCCCCCTCAAAAGACAGTAATACTAACCATACATTTCACCCAAACCGTGTCCGTTATTTTTGCTTTCTTTATCCGATATTTATTCTGCCGAAAACGTGAACGCCGCGACTTAAAGTCTCTCTAAACCAGGCTAGAGCAAGTGTAGCAAGTACCGAAGGACTGTAAAATATTTTTCAAAGAAAGACTGTACGGTTTGTTACACTTCGAGGTTTAATATATCACTCGGTATTGGTAATGTTCAGTTGTCTTCCGTAGCACGCCAGCCAAACAGAGAGACTTCTGTTTGTCGGGGATTCGTCATGTTAGACACAGTTAGCTGAAATAAGACAGGAAGTCACACAATGTTGCCTTAAAAATAAAAGCTAAATATTATTACCGAGCCACTGCAGTCTCCTCAAATTCCCTCAGTTGGAAACTGCAGTAGGCTAGGTGCATTATTCTTTTTCAGTACACCTTTTTATTCACTCTATGTAATCTGTTGCCTTTGGGTGTGAAATAGGCCGATAAATTGCCTCATTGGATCAGTGTGTCTGTATTCAAGAAGTTAATACATTAATTTCAACAATTTACATGAAAGTAGTGTTAAGTCCAGTTCAATAAATTGCAATTCTAATTCTACATCAAAGCAATCTGATACACTACCAAATGAATTCATCAGTGATTAAATGCATTCTTGACAATAGATTTAAGCGAATAAGTATGAGGTCCAAGTAGGTTCCACTATGGACTCTAGCATATAGAAGGCTACTAGTGTTAAGTAAAAGTCCATAGTGTAACAGAAACAGAAATATCTCTCAAAAATCTTCCCATTTTAGTTTACCCGCCTTGTCAAGGAGACCTTTATTGTGAAAGTTATACCTGGAAGCCACCGACTAGTATTCTGACTAACTTGACACTTGTCAGAGTAGTGTGACAGTTGCTGGCCAGTGACTGTAGTCGACGTAGCCCTGTATCACCGACTGTCATACATATTATCAACACATAAGGACCAGCCTCTGTAGGTAAGCCAGGATAGTAGGCCTACAAACTCGCTGTCCTCCAGCCCAAATGAACCTCAGTGAATTTTTCCAAAATCTCACTAGGATATGGATGGGTGGTGGATGATCACTGAGGGGGGGAAAAAAGAGTGTGTCTTCAATATGTACACTAGGTTTTCTTGCTTTTTACACTGTACATCATAGAGTACCTATATGGCGTTGTGTTTGGCATGTGACCTTCTCACATTAACGAAGTATTAACTCGTTTTTACATATTAAAATAGTCTTCGGTTGATACATTGTGGATGCGGCTTTTTCGCCTTGTTTGCACGTGGACGGCTGCGGTGGTTTGTGTTGACCCCGTTGCCATGGTTACGACGTCGAATTCGGGAATAAGCGCTATCGTAAAAGTTAGCGTGACATTAGCCCATGACGCAATTTTTTTCTTTGCGTACACTCAGTCGCGGTCACAAAATACGAAGGGGGTTTATTCAAATTCCAGGTAAGCTAATAGGGACGTTGTGCAGTAGTTGCTAACCTTAGCTAACGTCAATGCTGAAGGTATTGCTAACACCTGTATGTAGCTAGGCAAGTTAAAAACTTGAATTCTACTGTTTAGACGAAACTTGTCCACCGAATGTGATACTTGGACTAACGTTACATGGTTTTGTTCTCCATTTGCACACGCAGGGAGTGAAAAAGACACTTGAACACCCTGAACAACGGTCTATGTACACTGAACATCTCAGCTCCACCTCTTGTCTACAATGTCTTCCCCAGAGAAGGAGGAACATGTCCCTGACCTGCAGCTAAGTTTTGTCTTTGGGGACAGTGTTGTCAAACGACAGACCCCCCACATTCTGCCTGAGGATGCAGAGGCACAGGAGCACCCAGAATATTACTTAACAGAGACATTATGTCTGAGCAGAACTCAGCTGCAACATGTTGCAGACAGTATTTTGAAAAATAGCACACTAAAGGTCAGTTTGGACTTCATTTGTCAACACAGTGGTTTTCAAGCAAGAAATCGGTCATGCATCCAGGCCATATATTAGTAGTATTTTTCTTCTAATGCATTCTCTATTAATTCTAATTGCTCATTGTGTCATCTTCAGTATTTATATCTTGAAGGCAACCACATATCCAGTATCCCAGATTCAATGTTTAGCAGCTTGCCCAACCTCTTGTGGCTGGACCTCAGAAATAACCAAATTGCATCGCTCCCGGCGGAAATTGGCTTGCACAGGTAGGAGACTTATGCAACTGCTCTTTGAAATGTATTTAGATTCATTCCAAACCCGTCGGCCGCCATGGGAGTAC
The DNA here is from genome assembly GCA_013375575.1 of Percina caprodes. Classification (NCBI taxonomy): domain Eukaryota; kingdom Metazoa; phylum Chordata; class Actinopteri; order Perciformes; family Percidae; genus Percina; species Percina caprodes. The sequence continues at coordinate 198,380 of JABXJD010000621.1, read as the reverse complement.
AGTATGCTTCTTTGTCACATTTCAGAACATTTTTTAGATGCAATTTTTTTCTGTTTTTGAATTTGGTTCGCTTCACTAACACATGCTCCGGAAACCAAATTCATGATTCAATGTACTCGTGTTCAGTTTAGGACAAACATGTCTCAAGACATAGTCCTTGCCATCATTTAGCAATCTTTGATGTCATTCATGTAGATCTCTGAAAACAATACTTCTGGAAGGAAACCCCATCTCAGAACTTCCACCAGAGTTGGGTGAGTTGAGTTCAGTCGCCGTTACCGGCATGCAACGTCTCTGTTCTTTGAAATGACAACGCTGTTTTCCTCTTTCATCAGTTTCAATAAGCCTCACTGGCAGCAAACGCTAGATGAAATGCAATGAATAACTAGTAGTTATTATTAGAAATAATACTCAGTAGAGTCTTGCATGTTTGCTTTCCTCTTAGTTGTAGTCACTGCAACTGTTGCTAATATACTGATGCTTCCATGTACAGTACATTCATGTTGGAAACCAAGGAATATACAGAATTTATGACTCTTCTACCGATGTACTCATCTTAAAAAAAGTGCCGGCTAAATGCAAAGAGTGTTATCTGTGAACATAGTTCTAAGGGATTCTTTTCTTGTCCATTTTCCCCTTAGGAAATGTGATTACCCTCAAAGGCCTGAACCTAAGGAATTGCCCCATCAGTTTCCCTCCACAAGACATTGTGAACCAGGGTCTCCAGAGGATCCTCCAGTACCTCAGGAGTGCTATGGCTAGTCGGCCCGTTAGCGTGAGAAGGAGTCCCTCAGGTGAATCAAAGTCACCTTAACTTTGAACAGTGCAGCAGCAAGATGTTCAGTATGCACGTGCATTCTCGCCATCTGCTCTTCTTGTCAAAGATGGGACGGCTGGCCATAAAAATAGCTCCTTGCCCTGGTACCACTCCACTGGTGTGACTTCTGTTCTCTTGGAGACAGTGTGCCCCCCCCTTTTTCCCCCATGTTCCAGCTCTGTAATATTTTGAGCCAGATGAAAGTGATCGATAACCTGTGGCCTCTAAACAGGAGCTGTCTGTCACTACGCACTGTCTGGAGGTAATCACTATGAAAAGCCTGACATAGCCCTCCACAGGAGAGGCTGCTGCTGCACAATGAGCAGAGTCAAACCTCTCCATCAAACCATTTATGCCCCCCTCTACAAGTCCATTAACTAAGACGTCTCCAGGGTGAAATCTCCTTTCTTTTCATTGTTTACATTTAGATAAATATATGTATCATTCATTTACATACTGCATTGTCAACCCCTTTTCAGCTGCGATATTGTGGAATATTTAGCCTGAGTCTAATTTTCCTACTTGCAAGTAAAGCTTACATTCAGCCCCTTAGAGCCACATATTCTGCTCTGCAGTAAGGGAACATTTTACCTGCTATTATTAGTGGTGTGCATTTGTTGGTAAAATGCTGACATATCTTTGCTGTAGTTGGAAAATAACTCTGTATTCCATCAGTAATAATTCTCAATTCATCATGTGTTTCTACCAGCCACTACAGCTGTAGCCAGCTGGGACTGTTTGCCAGTATTGGCTGTCTTCATATTTCACTTGTAGCTGCCATGGTTGTTTAATTGGTAGAGTTGCCAGTGGTGGAGAAGCTCCAGCTGTCAGAGCTGATGGAGTCCAGTATGGAGGAGCAGGATGATTCGGTGGACGAGCTGCAGAAGTTCATGGAGCTCAAACACAAGATGATCCTGTTGGACAAAGCTGAGCTGGGCTCAACGCCACAGGGTGATAGAAACCCAAAGTCACGCCTTCTTCCTATTGTCCAAAAGTAAGTAAAGGTCTTTGGATGAAAGGAATAAGAGATTTTTAAGTGAAAATTAGCTTTTCCTCTGTTATAGTTTGACATGTTAAGATATACATATACTGTACTTATCTTTTTTATTTTTAAGAGTACGAAGAGACTTATATTGATCTGTATATTGAATACAAAGCTACAACCAGTTAGCTTAGCTTAACGACTGGTAACAGGAAGAACCAGCACCTCCTAAAACTCACTTATTAATAAATGATATCTTGTTTGTTTATTTCATACAAAAACAGAAGCAATTCATAATTTTACGGGGGGGGGGGTTATGTGCCATGCCATTGCTTTCCTGGGACCAGTAACTTCCCATCAGTCTACACTAGTTGCCTGACAAGTGGTCTTAGCCAGTTGTAAACTGATTCAACAAATGAGATTTAGCATATTAAAGGTCCCATGGCATGACAATTTCACTTTATGAGATTTTTTAACATTAATATGCATTTCTCCCAGCCTGCCTATGGTCCCCTATTGGCTAGAAATGGCGATAGGTGTAAACCGAGCCCTGGGTATCCTGCTCTGCCTTTGAGAAAATGAAAGCTCAGATGGGCCAATCTGGAATATGAGGTCTCTTATGATGTCATAAGGGGCAAGGTTATCTACCCTTTCTCTGCTTTGCCTATCCAAAGAATTTGGCCCACCCTTGAAAGAAAGACATCATGGCTTTCAAACAAGCACAGTGGCACTTGGTCAAGGCCACACCACCAGATACAGTATTAGGGGACCACTAAGGTCTATATAAAAGAGACTTCAGATACAGTATTAGGGGACCACTAAGGTCTATATAAAAGAGACTTCAGATACAGTATTAGGGGACCACTAAGGTCTATACAAAGGAGACTTCAGATACAGTATTAGGGGACCTCTAAAGTCTATATAAAAGCATCCAAAGAGCACCATATCATGGGACCTTTTAAGAAGAGAGCTTCAAAGGTGCTGGTGGGTGGATTTTCTTACCTTTGGACATTGCCAGGCTAGCTGTTTCCAGTCTTTATGCAAATCTAACTGGCTGCTGGCTTTAGCTTTGTATTTAACAGAAAGAAATGAGAGTGGATCCTCTCATCTCTCTGCCAAAAAGCGAATAAGTGTCTTTCCAAAATGTCAAACTGTTCCTTTATAATAAAAAAAAAAAGAGTACAGGTTGGCCAGATACACATAAAATATATTTTACTGGGCACAGAGAGAACAATACTTTTTACTTTTTAATTCCTCCTGCCATTGTTGTGGTACAGTGTATCTAGGCAGCAAATATCTGAGCATAAATCATTTTTCACCTGATCAGATATACTGTGCAATGAAGTTTTTATTGGTAGGACAAAAGATGTGAATTTGCTTTTTGTGCTGAAGTTTGGAGTTGTGTATGGCATTGTGCCTTGAAAAATGGATAGCAAAACCTATTTTCCGCTGAGGGAATCAAGTGAGGGAACCAGGCTATCTCCTCTAAGACTCCTACCTCAGTAGAACAAAAAAAAATAAAGCATTTTGTTTCATTTTGTTTGTCAGAAAAAAGGCAACTACCAAGGCTGGCATTCTTGAGCTCCCCCTGTTTGACACTCAGTCTTGGAAGAGGTCAGAAGACAGGAAACAGGCTGCAATGAAGGAGCTGAAGGAGAAACAGGCTGTTCTCGAGCAGAGAAAAAAGTAAGTTGATTTATATACACATACTATGTGTGTGTGTGTGTGTGTGTGTGTATATATATATATATATATATATATATAAAAAAAAAAATCCCCTTCTCACCCCTTGTGGGGTGGTATGTGTCATCCTCAACCTCGGGTCCTCTACCAGAGGCCTGGGAGTTTGAGGGTTCTGCGCAGTATCTTAGCTGTTCCTAGGACTGCACTCTTTTGGACAGAGACCTCTGATGTTTTACCTGGAATCTGCTGTAGCCACTCTCCCAGTTTGGGGGTCACAGCCCCCAGTGCTCCGATTACCACCGGCACCACTGTTGCTCTTACTTTCCACATCTTTTCTAGCTCCTCTTTCAGCCCTTGGTATTTCTCAAGCTTCTCGTGTTCCTTCTTCTTGATGTTGCTGTCGCTTGGGATCGCCACATCTATCACTACTGCCTTCTTCTGCTGTTTGTCGATCAACACGATGTCTGGTTGGTTAGCCATCACCAGTTTGTCAGTCTGGATCTTGAAGTCCCACAGGATCTTAGCTCGGTCGTTCTCGACTACCTTAGGAGGTGTCTTCCATTTTGACCTTGGGACTTCCAGCCCATACTCGTGGCAGATGTTCCTGTACACTATGACAGCTACCTGGTTATGGCGTTCCATGTACGCTCTTGCCTGCATCTTACACCCTGCTGTTATGTGCTGTACTGTCTCAGGGGCATCCTTGCACAGTCTGCACCTGGGGTCCTGCCTGGTGTGGTAGATCCCAGCCTCTATTGATCTTGTACTGAGTGCCTGTTCTTGTGCTGCCATGATTAGTGCCTCTGTGCTGTCCTTCAGTCCAGCCTTTTCCAGCCACTGGTAGGATTTCTTGATATCAGCCACTTCTTCTATTTGTCTGTGGTACACGCCGTGCAGCGGCTTGTCCCTCCATGACGGTTCTTCATCTTCCTTGTCCTCACCTTCGGGTTTCTGCTGCCTGAGGTATTCACTAAGCCCTTCATCTTTGGGGGCCATCTTTCCGATGTACTCCTGGATCTTCGTTGTTTCATCCTGGATAGTGGTCTTGACACTCACTAGCCCTCGGCCTCCCTCGCTATGCTTGGTGTACAGTCTCAGGGTGCTGGATTTGGGGTGAAACCCTCCATGCATTGTGAGGAGCTTTCTGGTCTTGATGTCAGTAGCCTCTATCTCCTCCTTTGGCCAGTTTATTATACCAGCGGGGTATCTGATGACTGGCAGGGCGTATGTGTTGATCGCTCGGATCTTGTTTTTCCCATTCAGCTGACTTTTCAGGACCTGCCTCACTCTTTGTAGATATTTGGCTGTGGCCGTCTTCCTTGCTGCCTCCTCATGGTTTCCGTTAGCCTGTGGCACCCCAGGTATTTGTAGCTATCCTGAACATCTGCAATGTGGCCTTCTGGTAGTTTGATTCCCTCAGTTCTGATCATCTTCCCTCTTTTTGATACCATGCGTCCACACTTGTCCAGTCCGAACGACATTCCAATGTCGTTGCTGTAGATCCTGGTCGTGTGGATCAGTGAGTCAATGTCTCGCTCATTCCTGGCATACAGCTTGATGTCATCCATGTAGAGGAGGTGACTGATGATTGTTCCGCCTCGGAATCGGTATCCGTAGCCAGTCTTTGTGATGATCTGGCTGAGGGGGTTCAGGCCTATGCAGAACAGCAGCGGGGATAGTGCATCGCCTTGGTATATGCCACACTTGATGGTGACTATATATATATATATATATATATATATATATATATATATATATATATATATATATATACACATACTACTGCACTACGTTTTGACTGTTACATTACATTGGATGAATTGCACAGAACATTCAGACCAAGTAATACCAAAGATTATTGGCATTTGCCCAAGTGACCAACAGTAGTGAATTCCTACTATGTCCACAAGGGATAGATGGAAAGAATAACCAATCTTTACAGACCCTTATTCAACCATTTAGAAACAATAGCCCAATAACAATTTTTATACATATATTTATTATAATGCATTGTTATCTGGCTCTCCCATAGAAGCCAAGACACTCTTCGGAGGTGGCGTACACAAGCCAAGACCACACAGGAGAAGAAAATGTCTGAAAACCAGCAGAGAAAGCATTCAGAACACAGAAACCAAGAGGTATGTGTGGAATAAATCACCTACATTTCCACTTGCCAACCACAGTGGGGCAGTAGAACACCACCTCTGTAACATTTGGTCAGAGGACAATAACAATAAATATGATTAAACAAAAATGTTGATGCTAATGAATGTATTTTCAGGTAGTAGCACTGCTTGAGGCAGTGCCAGTGATATTTAATGATGGTATAGAGGATGGTGCTGTTGAAGGCAGCAACATATGGCAGCGCTTGTGATGGAGTGTGCTGCATCAGTGATAGCACAGCAGCAACAAATAGCTGTCAAAGCTGATGTATGCATGCACAAACTGTATAGTCAGACAGACAGACTATGGATGGTCAGAGTTCTTTGACTGTCAGCTGCATTGCCATGCATACAGCTGAAGTGTAGTGTATAATGTTTGCATTCAACCAGCAACATCAGTTTAAATATTCACTTGGAAATATAGTAAAAGCCAACCCAATGTGGGTAATTATACACAATAAAGCATGCATGCCACTGCAACTGTAGGCTGTGTTTGTAGGATGTCGCAACAGCTATATCATCCTACATAGACACTAGCTCTACATTCTAGAACAAAATGCTGCTATAAATTATAATAAACACCCCCTTTCTCTCCGTTACAGGAAGCGAAAACAAATTCAAAAGCTGGTGTGGAGGATGGCGGTGATACTTGTCAGGGTCAGACATCCCACATGTCTATCACAGATTGTGAGGAGACCAGGTACATTGGGACTCTGGGGATACAAAATACAGTTTTCTCCAGACCTAAGAAGTAGTACACAGCAACCTGAAACCTGAGCAAGTATGATAATCAGAATAAGCCTGCATTGGCCAGAAATGTTTTATTTATAATCCTCCCTAAAACTTGAATGATTCCCCATTGCCTCCTTTGTGATGGGTACAGATTTAATTAGGGAAATCAATCAGGCATAATATGTTCATCTCATAGGTGTATCTGATTAAAAAAAAAAAAACTACTGTGATATTTTGGACATTTTGCTTATCAAGTGATCCAGAACATCCTGAGCCATAGGGGTTCAGGGACAACAGGTCCTTAAATATCCCCCAATGGCATTTTGCATTGTCTCCAATTGTGAGCCATGCAATGCAGGTAGAAGGCTAGAGACACCTAGTGGACAAAGAGAGATTGTACACCCATCATAGAACATCAGCAGTTTCTTTTGTTCTTTTTGAGCAGCATCACACCCCAAAAACAGATGAACCAGATTAGATGGTCCACCTTAGACTTCTGTTTTCATTGATAGAATAAATCATATCTAAGAAGAAAACAATCGCTCACAGGCATGCATTATTAATCAGTTGTCTACCAGACCTAAAGACTATGATAGCCTACCACTGGCTTTACTTAGGCAACTAAATATTCAGTATGACATTTTGACCTTTGAGCTGTATGGCCTCCAGGTTAGCCCGTGAGCTGGAGCGCCAGATACGTGCACGTGTTGAGAAGATGCAAAAGAGAGGCAGGAATCCCAGGGGCACGAGCACGGAGCAGATGGCAGCGGCAGAGCAAGATGTAGAGGAGGTCAGACCTATACCTTATTATTCACACAACTCATCTATATTTAACTCATCGGTTATTGATCTGAACGTGTTTGTTTGTTTTTCTCCCCACTTTGAATGACAGATGAGGAAGCTACAGGCTCGGCTTCTAGAAAGGAAGCATAATCGGAGAAGACAGCTTGAAAATACTTTCAATATCTTCACAGGAGACACCTGGCCGAGTTTTATTGACAAGTAACAGGAATTACAATGTCTGTTTGAGTTTTGTGGTTTTAAATTAATACTCAAAATTCTTGTAAAGGCCTTTATGAATTACTATTGTAATGCTCGTATCATAAAATAAAAATCACAGTGCTGTTACTGGTCAAGGAAGTGTTTTAAAATGTTCTTTGTTCTTGACTTATGCAAGACACCCTCTCCATTATGCAGTTTCCCATTTACCTTATCTTATTGCCATTTAGTACTTAAAATATGTACAAAGCAAGTATGGTCCTGCCACTTATTTACTGTGTGAAATGAAGCTAGTTATAGTTAGCCAGTTATACTGTATATCGATCATATTGAAAATACCACCACATAATGTCAGTTTCACAAGGCTTGAAATATATGGGGAATTAATTACAAATTGTAAAAACAAAAGGTACACCTGACCTCAATCCATCCATAATTTATTTTCAGATCATGACAAACCTACCTTTTTAGGCTGACTTAAATAATATGATTTCAATAGTAGTGAGTAGATTTGCAGCAGGGTACATTTAAAGTAAGATAATATTGCAAATTTAATGAACTAACATGGCATTTTAGCAAATGTAATACTGTTGTAAACATAATTAATTGTAGTTTACATTGATGGCTGTATATGTTATAATGATAATAGAAGAGGTCCTTTTATCTCACATTTGTCGAAATTTACGACCATTTAGAAACAATAGGATGTATGTATGGATGCATTTTCCAACATGTTGTGAGAGATATGCATATCTCTTACAACGTGTTGGAAAATGCATCCATACATCCAAAACGCCATTAGGCTCTTGCTATGAAAAACGGAGGCATCCCCGATGTAAAAGTCGGCAGTAATGAATGGCATCTAACAAGTCAAAGTGAGACGGAGAGGGTAGGCCTTGTCTTGAGAGATTTCTGCTCCTCTAGCATAGGGAGCGTGATGTCAGCGGTGGCAGTACTGTTGTAATTGACTTGGTGGGGGTGATGGCGTCATTTTATGCCCTGGTGTAGCCTCCTGCTCGAATAACGAAGGGGAGACGGATCTTTAGCCGACGCGACCGTGGCTCCCTTGGCCGGGATCGAGCACCGCCGAGCCGGACACTACACGCCTGGAAACATGGAGGCTGTGGCCGAGGAGCTGCGGGCCGGCTCTCGGGTACCTGTCACTATCGATCAAATAGTTAACGATACACTGGTGGTGACGCTAACCTACCGAGAAAGAAGCTATACGGGGATATTACTTGATTGCGACAAAAAGTGAGTGTTATTTCGTGTATTCTCTTTCTACATTTGTCTTTGAAATTAACTTGCTAAACTCAGGTACCGGCTAATATACCTTTGACGCTAACAAGTCAAAGCTAGGTAGTTAGCTGGTAGCTAGCTATTAGCTAACTGGGCCTCCATACAAAAGACTCGTAGGTTATTGTAGCTGACAGTGTAGCTATTTGCTAGCTAGTCGGCTAATGGCAAACTGGTTTAATTTTAGCTCATAATTAGATGGTCATATACTTTAGGTTACTATTGGGAAATACTAAATGCCAAGATAGTATCCCTATCTACAGAGAATGTTAATGACTTCTCTTGAACAATAACTAATGTCAACGGGTTCATATATAGCTTATTGTTAGCCTAATGAAATACAGAGCAGCTAACACGTATTCAGTAAAAGGGTAACGTTAGGCCTTGGCTGAACATTATTCTGTATATCAGTTATGTTTTGCCGTGTTTATGCAAACAGATGTCATTGCGTTGCGCAGTTATCTGGAGTGATGATTCATTTCAAATAATCTATATCACAGTTGCTCTTTTGAGAAATGGCTCTTCATGAGCAGTCACTTTTTTATCTGCACAAACAATGGAAAATGGCAAATAAAGATACATGTTGGATTTTATGAATCTCTTCTGTGATGTCTTTTCTTTCACCCTGATTGAGATCAGATCCAGTGACCATGTTAGGCTCTGTGCTTGACAAGAAAAGGCCCACTGTTGCCAGTTAAGAAGAAAACACAATACTGTTCAGATGAGAAAACCTTCTCAGTAAAAATGGACATGTATCAGTGTCATGTCTTATCTGCCTCTTTTAGTGCATGTTGCATGTAAGCCTTGTGTTTCCTTGGTGTGCACCTAAGAAGCCACTGGCTTTACACTATTTATAGACTAGCAGAATCAGTATCTGACTAGCTTTGCCCCTTAGTATGCTTAGATGTTTTTTTATGTGAGAGCTCAAGCTGGCCTGAAAATAACCCAGCAAAATGGTCAAAGGCAGGTCTTGGAATAACTTCAAATAGGCCTATATTTTAGGCCTCGTCACTGATCAAATTTGACTTCTTCCTTCAGCTCATGGAAATGTATTTCCTGTCATTGTCTCCCACAGTTTTTTTTTTTTTTTTTATGTCGTCGTCTTCTAGGCCTATCATTCAGGCAGATCTCTGCATCTAGTTACACTGTACACAACGTGAAATGGCAACGGCACAGGGAATCATGGCTGGTCATATGTTGTGTCCTTGGACTGTGCTTAACTAGCACTGCCTGTTCCCTGACACAGCCATGTTTGTACCGTGTCAATCCCTGTGTAGGCAAATATTTGGCTGCTTTAGGGGCACATATAAAAAGGTGAGAGGGACACGCTGCACCGAGAGACTTTTATTTGGAGGTGACTGCCAGGTACTTCTCCTGGGGAAGGAAAACAGGCTCCCCAAATGTGCACTAATTAATAATCTCACCACCCATAAGCCCCAAATAGACACGGATGCAAAAACAAACTGAAATCTCCTGGCTCCTTCCCTACATCTCTGAATCCCGAGTGATTCATGGGATTGTTTTTGTTCAGTCTGATGTTGGGGAGGGGGGGGTTCCTGGGCATCCTGTAGTCTCTTTGTCTGCTGTCTCCTGACTAAAGCAGCACAGCCATGTTACTGTTGCCTGCCAGCCACCTCTTACGAGTCTCCTTGGCAGTTGGGCCTTCTTTGGACATGTTTGCAAGTCCTAGAGTATAAAAAAAGCACATCAAATTACTCAAAGAGAGTCACTGATAGTATTGCTCCATTTCTCTGGCCTAAGGCAGCAAGACAGAGCTCAGACCCCAACCCCCGCAGGTAAAGAATTTTTAGCATCCAGGTGACACGGAGAGTGGTATCAGTTTGTCCAGTCAAAGCAAAAGAAATGGTAAAACAGGTAGGTATGGTAAGGTAAGTATTGTAAGCCACCTATCGGGAAGGATTTGAACCGCTTTGGCTGCTCTCTCCTCTTTTGGCTTAATTGATACAGCAAGGCATTTCATTTGTGCTATGCCACAGGCCTTAAGTTATCTGATATGGTGAAATCGTTGAGGAAATTGGTCCCAAAAAAAAAAAATTCAAGAAATGCTTGTCATGTGTAACAAAACTGTTTGTGTTGGCATGCATAAACGTCACTGTAGCACTCTAATGAAGCTCAATGAGGCACACAGTTATTCATTTATTCTTTTCTCTTCTTCATTTTAGGACTGGGCTATTCTGTCTACCAGATATCGCAGCAAAACCTGGGGACTGCCCGATATCGACAAGGGCTTGTGAAGTCCCAGAAGTTCTGCGTGAGGAGCCGGTTTCCAAATCTCCCAGCCAGGCTTCGTATAGACCAAAGGATGAAAACACTCTCCCAGAAATCAGCATACCTACTGCCCCTCTTCCCTGCCCTGTACCCACACCAGTGCCAGCTGGACAGACTCCTTACCCTCCTTATTTTGAAGGAGCCCCCTTCCCTCAGCCCTTATGGGTGCGCCACAGCTACAGCCAATGGGTACCTCAGCCCCCTCCGCGACCAATCAAAAGAAAGAAGAGGCGGTCACGAGAGCCGGGCCGCATGACCATGAGTACTATCCGTCTGCGGCCACGGCAGGTACTGTGTGAAAAGTGCAAGAACACACTGAATAGTGACGAGGACAGCAAAGATGGCATGAGCAACACCAAGACGTCACGAAAAGAGAATGCACTACAGAGCGATGATGATGGCGATGATAAGGACACCCCCTCCAAGCTGTCGAGAAAATTGGATGTAGTTGCAACCAAGGACACTAAGAGACGGGAAAACGGCACCAGCCTTGACAGCAAGCGCCTCAGGAAGGACAAAAGGGGGGAAGCCGAAGTGGAAAAGTTCCCCGGAGCTGACGTTATCCCCCACAGTCCTGTCATAAAGATCTCCTACAGCACTCCACAGGGCAAGGGGGAGGTCATGAAGATCCCTGCCAGAGTCCACGGTTCAGTCAAGCCATTCTGCCCCAAACAACTGGTGCAGAATGGTGTGGGAGAAAATGGCAAGACGCCTTCCGATCCCACCAAGGAGCAACGGCACATTTTAGATGCCACCAGGTCTGGCCTCACCGTTTCCATTCCCAAACTCAAACTAACTCGGCCTTTTACGACCGTGGGTCAGGACCTATCCTCTCCAAAGATCCACTTGAGACCCCCTCAGAGAGAGGGTGAGGAGAGTGTGGTCGAGTATGAGGCAGAACTCGTAGGAGGCACCAGGAGACGAAGCCCCAGGGTTCCTGGTCCCTGCCTGCCCCACTCTGAAGACTCAGGGGAAGGTAAAAACTCCCTGGAGCTGTGGTCGGGGAGTTCGGGAGAGGAAGCGGAGCGCGGCCACAGCGACCTCACCCTTCTCATCAATTTCCGTAAGCGTAAAGCGGATTCTTCTAGCTTGTCAGTCTGCAGCAGCGACAGTCTCGACGAGTCCAAGTCCTTCAGCTCTGATGGCACCTCACCAGAGCTGTGCGATCTGGCCCCAGGTGAAGACCTGTCCGTCACCTCATCTTCTGTACCCTCGCGTGAAGACTGCAAGACCGTGCCGCCGCTTACAGTGCGGCTTCACACCCGCAGCATGACCAAGTGTGTAACAGAAGAGGGTCACGCCGTGGCGGTGGGCGACATTGTGTGGGGGAAGATCCACGGCTTCCCCTGGTGGCCAGCACGTGTCCTCAGCATCAGCGGCACCCGCAAACAGGAGACGGCCAGTTGCGAGGCCCAGTGGCCCCAGGCAAAGGTGGCGTGGTTTGGTTCACCCACCACTTCCCAGCTCTCCGTTGCCAAACTGTCGCCCTTCAGGGAGCTCTTTAGGTCCCGCTTCAATCGCAAGAAGAAAGGGATGTACCGGAGAGCCATCCTGGAGGCAGCCAAGGCCGTGGGCCACATGGGCCCAGAGATTACATCGCTGCTTTCCCACGTTGACACGTAGGTAAGTTGACACAGTTAAGAGTACTGTTTTAGATCAGTGTGCCCCTGTGCTTTCCAAGACTTGAAATAGGGCTGGGTAATGAATTTAAAAATTGACCAAAACCAACATTAGTGAGCCCTCGTCGGCCTAATTTAAGTAATGCCGGTATGTTTGATTCATTGACTCCTTCTGACAGGCTGTAGCTGCCCTTCTCACGGCACCTAAAAGTAAAATCACAAAACCATTTGGTGATTAACAAAGAGGGCCGAGGCTAACTCAGAGACAGCTACTCGAGTGTTGGAAAAATGTCAACGGGGCAGATGTGGAAGAGCTGGCACAACCGGTAGATGCCATCTCAGCGGTGCGCACGCTGATACAGAGCAAAACAAAGCTTAATGCAAATGCTGTTGGAAAATAGCTGCGGTTACGAAAGGAAGCACTAGCAATTTGTTCCGTCAGCTGATGACACACAATATGACGTGTGCATGGCCCAGAAGAGAAGATGCAGCAGTCTATTACACAGGCATTTGCAGGGATCTGTTCTTATAATTATCTAAGGTGTCCCAAATTAAACAAATAACAATACATAACACGTTTTTTTTTTTTTTTTTTTTTTAATCATTGAACATCCAGTATGCATAAGATGCAGTGGCCAAACTGTCTTAACTATGAGATATAACACTTAAGGTGTACTTTGAACTAGGGCTGGGCAATATATCAATATCGCGATATGAGACTAGATATCATCTTCGATTTTGGATATTGTAATATGGTAAGTGGTGTCTTTTCCTAGTTTTACGGGCTGCATTACAGTAAAGTGATGTCATTTTTAACTTACCATGCTGTTCTATTATTTACATTTTTACTCCACTAAGTCATTAAATAATTTCAGGTGATTATTATTCAAAAATATCTTTGTGGAAATAACATCTTGTAAAAGCACTAATAGTCAACCATACAATATCGACATCGAGGTATTTGGTCAAGAGTATCGTGATATTGGATTTTCTTGATTTTCGCCCAGCCCTACTTTGAACCTAATAAAGGATCAAATCACTCATTGAAGCTTTGAATTGAATCTTAGCGTTTAACGAAAACTTGAGAGTAACTTTAATTTATTCATTCCTAAATTCACTTTTGCCGGATGAAGTCCTTATACATGGTAACAAATTCAAACCAAATGTGTCGTAGCAGAGGATATGAAATTTTGAATAAATATTTGTCATGCACATTAAAATAACAGCTGGAGTCTCCTCATCGTTTACAAGCTACTTGATCCAAATATGAAGCTACTGATTAAAAACTACAATGTTGATCAGGTTCATAATATAAGGTTCATGAATCTAACGTCATTTAAAGTTGAACCCTAATGTTTAGCCATGCCAGCATACTAGGCCTGCACGATTCGGGGGAAAAAAAATCACAATAAATCACTTTTGTTTGTTTTTTTTTAGCGTGGAATTGCTATCACAATTCTCTGCCATGATTTTTTTAATTTATTTTTTCCCTCACAAAGTATAATGTTTATTGCACACATGAACCATGACAAAACAAAACAAATTGGCAGTACTAAACTGATTTATTATTTTTATTTTTTGGGCACCACAGACCTGTGAACATAGAGGCTTCAATGAAGAGAAGGGAGAGCTTTACAACCTATTTTATACAGTCTATGTTAAAAGCTCACAGAAGAAAGGAGTAGCGTTTGTGATGCAGTCGCTTGTAAATTAAATAAGAATCAAAGTCATTAATAAAAAGCAATTAACAAAAAAACAAATCAAAATTATTTAACCCTCATTTTGTCCTCCGGTCAAATTGACCCGTTTTTCTATATCAGTGTTCTTTTTAATTACCCAAATTAACATGATTGATTCCACACAACGCTCTTTGGCAAGTACAAATCTCTACTTTCATTAGTTTTGGGGTGACTTATTCAATTTTAGAGCATTTGAAAAAACAAAATTGAAGTGGTTTTGAAATTAGTATTGAGTAAAAGTTGACTTATTCCAGACTGTGATTATCCATCAACATACATTTCTTTTAATTTTAGTCTAAATAATTCCTAATTTCTGCTTTTCTAACTCAAACATTAGGTATAATTTCCTATAAATGAGGTTTATTGGCCATAAATTCAAAAAAATTGTAAAATTAAGTTAGTGTTGAAAATGTCAAAAGTGACAAACGTGATGAAAAAGGGGACAAAAACGTAAGAAAAAGTTCAAAACTATTAAAAAGCAGCAACAAAAATGTGTTTATTTCAATGTTGACAGGAAGGCCACACAATGGATAATAGTGAAATTGTGAACAGGGTGAATCGAGATTGCGATTTTTGTAACGATTTAATCGTGCCGGCCTACAGCATGCTGGTTTTTCCCGGGTTTTAAGAGCGGAACGGATCGGAGTACAAACAGAAAACTACAAAAACACTTGGGTTTCTGATCACAGACAGCGGCTTGCAGAGAGCCCTTAAACCAGACAACAGACCCGTTTTTTATTTTTGGTTGAAGCTTACTCCCTAAATTAACATTAATAAGTGGTAACTGATATGTCCAGCCGCGATCACCCTTTGTCATTTGAAGCAGTGAAAGTGACAGTGCTGGCGGAAAGTGAGAAGCATCTCCCTGAATGTGTTGAGAAAGGGGAGAAGTCCGAGTTACACATGCTCGAAATGTTCACACTGTAAAGCCCTGATGTCCTAATGGCATTTCATACCCTAAAATACCCTGCAGATTGAATGAGACACCCTAAAGGGGCGATTCACATTTCCTCAAAATGTTCCTCACTTCGGTCGGGACGCAAAGAATCATAATCCGCATTGATTAGACGACGTGGACTTGTAAAGGTCTCCTTATCGATACGGAGCTGTGAATACATTACGCAGGCCTATTCTTAAACGTCTTTTAAAATAGCTTGTTTGATGGGGTGGGGGGGAGCTTTTCCTTTCAACAGGAATAGCTTGTTAAAAATGGCCACCAAATACTGCTTTAGCACAATTAATGCAGTTCAGAGTGCATTAAAAAAAACAGGTTTTCTGTTATGCCTCGAAAGCATCAAGCAAAAGTCCTCCTGGGGCTATGCCAAGCTTGTTCCCCTGATGTCCCAGTGCATTTTTCCCTTGTAGCCAAGCAGCAGGTCCTCAACAACACACTGAAAGGTTAAATATTGTCTTTTGAGTGATATGAGGGACAGACCGGCTGCTCCCAACCCTTCTGTTAACTCTGTTATGGGCTCTGTAGCCAGGAAGAGGTCGCAGGGTTCAACGTTAACTTGAAAAAAAGAAAAAAAATCTACTTGCCCAAAGTCCATTTTTAGTGGCCCGTATACTGGGGGGGGGATCGATAAAGCATAGTATCTCAATATTCTCAGTGGCAGTACTGTATCGATACACAGGCGCCAAGTATGGATCTTTTATTATATACTGTATGTGTTGGTCGGTTTGTCCCATTTTGCAGCAATAAAATTGAGATGAACAAACCGAGGAAATGTATCTTTTTAGATAAAACAGATGTTGACGTTTCCTTTTGGGGACGTCATTTGAAAAAAGGTTATCAATTGCAATATATTGCTATTTTTTTATTATTAGTGGTTATCAAATAATGGCAAAAACTAAAGTTAATTGTTATATTTGATTGTTAGACTTAATTTACAATAAACACATCATGAACCGTGTCATAGATGAGTTAAAGTTCATACTGTAAGCTATAATCTATAGAGAATGTAGCCTACGCAGTAGGGCTGCACAATATTATTATTATTATTATTATTATTAATTTTTTTATTTTTTTATTTATGGTATCAACTGTTGCAATAAGCACATCGCAAAACGCTTAGTCTTATCTTTATTAATCCTTTTGGGATGACTTCCGCGAGGAAATAGAAAATTCCAGCAGCAGTTTTAGCCAGAAAAAGGAAATAAAAAATAGATAAAAAAAAGACAGTATAAAGACAACAAAATAACTAATAACAACAATAAGAACATTTGTCAAATAAACAAAGAAAAGACCATAAATTATTATTAAAGTGTCAGTGTTGAGTCCAGTGTTAAAGTGATAAAGTAACCAGGTGTGAATTTAAGTCCAGGTGTGCATGAATGAATGTATGTATGTATGTATGTATGTATGTATGTATGTATGTATGTATTGTCCTCTCTGCCCTATTTCCTCCTCCCCCTAGCGAGGAGTTGTACAGTCTGATGGCATGAGGGACAAAGGAGTCCTTGAGTCTGTTGGTCCGCCACTTGGGAATGAGCTGCAACATACCGCGAAAGTTGACAGCTGCAAGGAAATATCAGAGGAAAACGGCACTTTAAAATGGAACCGTCCTCCTTTTGGTGGTTTTATATTCAACTCGATGTTCAATTTCCAAAAAATCAAAAGAACGTTGACTGACTTCCTGTTTGTGTTTTAGCAGAATGCTGAAAACAGTTTGTTTATCGCGATATTCAACAACATTATGGCATATTCCACATCGTACAGCCGCACTCAGTAGCCAAGACGAGGTTGGTCGTAGTTGAGGATGTCCTACACAGTTAAGGAGGCAAGCCAGGCCTTTGTTTGGTAGGGCACTTTACCCAGAGCTCAGAAAGGAAGCGTTTTTCTGGCTCTGTCAGCTCCACGGAGGTTTCAGCAGGCTGGAAACGTAGCTGATGTTATCCTCGGATAACTACCATGACACGCTGAGAAGCACATCTCTCCCTGTGCTGAGACTTGTACACTGCGTTAACCCTCCTGTTGTCCTCGGGGCCAAATTTGACCCATTTTCTAAAAGTTTCTAAATCAGAAATTTGGGTTTCCTTCAACCAAATTGTAAAAAAAAAAAAAAAAAACAACGTGGATGGCTCCGTACGACGCCCCTCACAAGTTAAATAACTGATCAGTTCACTATTGTCAATGAATTTGGGTGTTTTATTTAATTTCGTAGCATTTCAAGAAAGAAAAGGCTCAAGGACACTGGAAAAAGTGACAAATATAGGGGAGAACAACAAAAAACCGCAGAAATAATCAACAAAGACATTAAAAAGTAAAAACTTTGGGAAAAACGTCAAAAAGTGACAACAAATGGCAGAGAAGGCTTCAAAAACTTCAACAATAAAAATGTCTGGACAAAAGTGTCTTACGGAGGTTTTAACTTCAAATTTTGACCCAGAAAAACTAAATGTTGGTCGTCGGGAACTCAACACGAGAGATAAGAATTCCCTGCACCGGAAATATATGACCTGCCTTGTTTGCTCATAGTCTTTACTTTGTGCTCTTTCTCCCCCCCTTTTCCCCTCCTGTTTACAGACTGAGGACTGAAGAGAGGTCTCCAAGGTTTTTCTGAATTCTCAGACTGTGTCATCAAGACCCAGGAGGGTGTATGTGCGGTTGCCACGGCTACTATTTATATGCCGTTTCTTTTGGTTTTGTTTTTTCCTTCCTTTTTTATTTTTTTTTATCCCCACCACAAAGCTGGTTGAAAAATGGCCGCCAAGGTGGTGTGTTTTTGAAGACTGGATAAGGATGCATTAAAAAAAAAAAAAAAAAAGGCCAGGCATCTCATGGTCTACTCTGGACTGAACTATTCCTTTTTATTTTTAAATTTAATCATTTCGATAGAGCCGAATAACGACACTACAAGGATCCAAATGTATTTATTATCTGTAATGGATTGTTATGGGAGGTCCAACTCGTTCCGGCCAGAGGAAGCCGGTGGCATCTTCAAACGAATACCCCCTTCACTTGGACACTAACCGCTTGACCGCGGTTTAACAAAAACAAAAAGTCTTACCCTGAATCCGCCTCCTTCTGAAAAATGTGAACGGCTCCATCATGAGAAAATAGTGACTGTTCCTGCTCTGCTAGCGCTCGGCGTTCCATCCCCGTAGCCGTCGGCGACATTAGTTGGATTTGTGTATGTATTTATAATGAACTCTATTCCGCTCCAGAATCATGTCTCTATCTCTCCTTCCATTTCATTTTAGGAGTGTCATCATGTCAGCAAACTCCCCACCCCCACCCCTACCTACCTACCTACCATTGTTTTCACTTTAATTATTTAAAGCGTCACGTTTTAAGGAGAAAAAAGAAAAAAAAAAAAAAGAAGCACTTTATCTGTACCTTGGTGGCCTGCTGTAAGCTCACTGTCTGAGACACTATTGCGAGATACAGCCCTGATAGGCAGCAGGGGAGTTCAGAAGTCTTTGTGGTTGACTATCCATAGCCTTGGAGATACAAAATTATTTTTTTATTTTTATTTTGTTGTACGATTTTTGGGGGACACCAGACACCAGACACGGATGGTTGCGTACACTGTATTCTCGCATTAGACTTGGGTGTGTTTCTCTCTTAGCTTATCTGCCACACACACACACACACACACTACAAAAATCCACATTTAAGCTTTCCACTGGAGAAACATGGTTGAACAAATGTGTCAAAAGCCCCCTATGCATTATCAGTTAAAGCTTTATGAGTGACTTTGGGAGAAAAGGAAAACAATACCATGCTGTAAGGATACTGTGAATTCAACTGCTGAGTGTGCTGAAGAAAGCTCGCTACTAGTCCGAGCCGGCATTTATTGAGTCATCTGGCGAAAGCGGACCGCAACGCTGGCCTTTAGTGACCTTTTTGTGTTGAAAGCAGCACTGTTGGAATAGAGGGGTGGGTGGGGGTGGGGGTGGGGGGCAGCGAATGCAAAATGCAAGAGACCAGAGCTGTCGAGCACAGCGTTGTTGTTATTATTAAAAAAAAAAGAATAAAATAAAAAAAACTTACCGAAGATTGCACACAGTCACGCTCAGCAAAAAAACCAGCCCGTCTCCTTTCCGCCTGTCCGGGAACACTTTATTCAGGTGAAGGCTGAAAACTAGCGCGTTGGTTGTCGGTGGGAGAAGTGCGTTGATTAGGGGAACAGGTTGATGCACTCCTCCCATTTCGGGAGTCTGCTGTCAAGCCCGGCTAGTTTCCAGGCTGCCTTACACGACGAGGAGTGGGAGTCTAAATGTATGTCTGTATGCCTGAGAAGGGGAAACGGTCGTCAGGATTTCCCCACGTACGAGCAACATGGCTATCTACTGTTGCCCACGTTTGGTCAATGTTATTGGCTACTTTTTTTGTTTTTCTTTTTTGTTTTCTTTTTTTTTACATGTACTGTACATAAAATAAAATATAAAGCAATACCTGCGCTGTTGTGGATGTGTGACTTTGTCATCGATGATCCGAAGGGTTGGCGTTACTGTGGTAACTGAGATTATTAGTGTCCGTATTTTGGATTGTTAGTTTTAATGTTGGAATTGCTGAAGAGGCTTATGATATTCAGGTGTTTGAGTCTTGTTTAAGGGGAATTTCAACCTTTTTAACCCTTGTGTTGTCTTCCTGTCGACCATGCAACTTTTTTTCTGGGTCAAAATTTGAGTTCTTTTTTGACATTTGTTACTTTCATGTCGGGTTTTTTTTGTCACTTTTTACAATGTTTTTGTAGATCTTTTTCAGCGCTTTATTGATGGTTTTTTTGCAGCGTTTATGAAGCTTTTTCCGAGATTTTGGACACTTTATGGTGTGGGAACTGTTGGGTTTCTGTAAATAACATCCCAGAGTACGGTCTAGACCTGCTCTTTAAGAAAAGCGCAGTGAGATAACTGTTATCTGGCGCTATATAAATAAAATTGAATTGAATTTTTCAACGTTCAAATACTATAACATTTAATAAAACGCCCAAATTCAATGAAAGTAGTGAACTGAGCCTTTACTTGTGTTGTATTGGAACATCCATGATATTTTTTTTGACAATTTCTTTGAAAGAAACCCAAATGTGTGATATAGAAACTTGTTGAAAATGGGTCAAATTTGACCCGAGGACACCAGGAGGGTTAAACGTCTTTCTTCATGTGCAAAATCAGTAAATGCCCCTTTTACCCGTGCCCCAGTTAACTCATCATGAGGAGTACTACTCAGCCTATTTAAAGAGTTGTATCATTTCATCTGTAACTGGAGGGATCATTCCATAATACAAAAATAATAATGTCATTGGGGCAATTTTGGATTTAGCTTGTGTTGTCTATTTTAACTGAAAGCACATAAATTGTCGATGGGGGGGTTTCCAAGAAGTGAGCACCACCGACCAGGGAGGGGTCGAATGAAAGATGTTATCCAGTTGCATTGTGGGAAATGTAGGATCCAGTGTTTTAGGGTTTTGCCTATACTAGGGTCTGAAAGTGAGAATATCTTGCGTCAGTTATGACAATAATTCTTTTTTTTTTTAATCCGTCCCTCACAAGTTCCCAGTCTTTGAAGTTTGAAGTGTACAACATTGCAGGAGTGGTCCTTTTATATGTTTATGTTTATGTCATCACTAATTCAGTTAAAAAAAAAAAAAAAAAAACTCTTAACATCTCCACCCCCAAGCAGAAAAACAGTCGGCTACATTTTTATTTTGGATAACCACTGAAAACCAAAAAACTGCAGATTCCATTTGGGTCTGGTCATCACCACTTATTATTTAAAAATGGGATTGATAAATGTGTTAATGTCTATCAATGCCATCCTCATTTATGACTTTTAAATTAGATAAGAAGAAGGATAGTATGCACTTGGGGAGTCCATACTGCTAAAATGTTACTGCTGCTGCTGCTTTTGAGCCTTTCTGTTCTCATTTGCTATAGGAAATACAGATGTGAAGTTAGTAATTGATAATGAAACATTTGAAAGTAGAGAGGTTCCGATCCCGGTATCTGTACTGCCTCCGGTAAAGTAACTTATTTATGTTCTTTTTCCGTTATAACTGATTAATAAAGAAAGTTCTGTGGCGATCATTGTTTGAGAGTTTGACCTGAGGCAGACCGACAACAAAGATAGAAATCATATCACATCCATACAGGGATAGAAATATACAGCTGTTAAAACATAATAAAATATATGACACACTGGTATCAGATCAGTACGTTCAGGTACCAGAATCGGTATCCGGAAGCAAAAAATGGTATCGGACCATCTCTATTTGAAAGAGTCTATGAAAATAAATTTCTGGGTGTTGTACTTGACCATAAACTCTGCTGGAAGCCACACATTAAATATCTGTGCATGAAGATGGCCAGGAGTATTGGTTTATTGAGCAAAACTAGATACATCTTAAACCAAAAATACTTTACACACTCTGTACTGCACACTCATTTTACCATAAATCATAAGTCATATTGTGTGGAAGTTTGGGGAAATACCTACAAAAGCAACTTAGACAAGATTTGCGCTTTGCAAAAACAAGCAATTAGGATTAATAAATCACACCGGGGCATTATGATCACACCAATTTTTTACAAGTTATTTGCTTCTGCAAGGTTATTGGTACCCAAATCACTCTAAAAACAGATCTGTTGTGTTGTTTCCTGTATGAAACTCTCTCCCTGCATCTCTCCCTTCCTGTCTGCCCTCTTCACCCATCTTCCAGGCTCTTCCTCAGCGGCTTTGGCCATGCCGTGTGTGTGTGTGTGTGTGTGTGTGTGTGTGTGTGTGTGATTTGTAGCCCTGTAGCCAATAGGAGTGGTTTAGCATGTCTGTTGCATAACTAGCGTCTGCGGGTCAGTGGACAGGCCGGTCAAGGTGAGGTGACTCTCATCTGGCTATCCTCCTGATCTGATCATTTTGCTATAGAGGCTCAACCATTGAACACGCATGGGGGGGGGGGGCTGTATCTACACTGTTAGACATTTCATAACTATTCACTCTGTTTCCTTTGGACCAAAGCTGCCCCAAAGCAGACTGACAGGGGTTAGGACAAATAAATTGCATGAGAAAAGTCTCTCTAGAAATAGACCAGATTGGGTTTTAAAGGCCAGTACTACTACAATAGCTTCTAGTATGAAGAGTTTAATCAAATATATTTACTATTCACTGTACTTTATTTATACACCGAAGACAAGAAACATAAAAAGCAGTCAAGCAGCGAGTCAAACAAACACAGACGAGGCCATAACAGCACTATGCTAGAACAACGGCGCCATTTAGCATTCTATTGCAACATTTCTCAACAATAGAGTGCAGTAGGGGTCATTCCTATGTTCCCAGGGTCCTTTATGTGAAAAAAAGGGCTATTTTTGCAGTTGAAATTGCAAAATAAAAGATTTCAAATGCAGTTTGAATGGTCAGAAAACCATTCAGCCTGTGCTGATATCACTGTCTAATGTCTAGGGTTGTGTAAATCAGACATTTTGTCAACATATGATACTGATTACTAATACAAAGATGCAATATACACTGATATCATAAAGTCTGCCATGATATGATTTTGATTTGATTCAATTCCTTACATTACATGTCATTTAGCTGACACTTTTATCCAAAGTGACTTATAATTGCTGTATATGTCAGAGGTTGCATGCCTCTGGAGCAACTAGGGACACATCGGCTGATGTATCACAGTGGGAATCGAACCCGGTCTCCCACTTCTAAGGCACGTTCAATTCAGGGGCCTGGACACGATACGAGAGGATACATAAAACCATTTAACACAGTTAAATTTGTTTTATAGTCAAATATGATTTGACAATTTTATTTATACACTCTTCCAAGCATGTTTTTAATGAGTGAGCATTTCAAAATAAAAGGATCTTAAAGGTCCCATGGCATGAAAATTTCACTCCTATGAGGTTTTTTAACATAAATATGCATTCCCCCCAGCCTGCCTATGGTCCCCCAGTGGCTAGAAATGGTGATAGGTGTAAACCGAGCCCTGGGTATCCTGCTCTGCCTTTGAGAAAATGAAAGCTCAGATGGACCGATCTGGAATCTTGCCCCTTATGAGGTCATAAGGGGAAAGGTTACCTCGCCTTTTTCTGCTTTGCCTGCTCAGAGAATTTGGCCCACCCATGAGAGAGAGACATCATGGTTTTCAAGTGAGCAAAGTGCCCCCCCCCTACAGACTCAGAAATGGCACATGCTAAGGAAAGCTCATTATGGGACTGGCTCTAGTGGCTGGAATTCTGCACCAAGGCTGAATTTTGGGAAAGAGACTTCAGATACAGTATTAGGGGACCACTAAGGTTTATATAAAAGGATCCAAAGAGCACCATGTCATAGGACCTTTAAAGATGACAATATGTATATGTATTTTCACTTTGTATCGATAATCATTGAGTATTGAATCCATATGTCGGTCCAGATCTATGTAGCGTTACACCCCTAGTTCCAAGGTGTACAACATCAGTAGACAATAAACTGTAGGATTGAATATTTGAACTAAGGAAAAACATTGCTGAGAACATAAAACCTTTTGAAATGTGTCATTAATGTGTCATATTACGGTGATATTGAGCTGGGAAACATATGACCCCTGGGACATACAGTATATATATACCAATGGAGCAGTTACTCTGTTCTTGAAAGTAGGTGAATGTCCTTTTTTTTAAATGTAAACTTCACACAATTGCCCGACATGCCTCATCATGCCTCTACTCTCTGATAAACTGAGCGTCACAAACACGCCTTATATCAGGTTCTATTGACTTTGTCTCTGAGATACATCCTCTAACAAGCAGAATCAGAACATGGACAGCACTCTCCTATCTGTCCCTTAAATATGATGCTACGTCCAGGCAATGCTTAGCTTAGCTCAGCATAAAGACGGGGGGGCAGCGGGAGACAGCTGGCTCTGTCGGTCACCTCTAAAGAAGTTGTATCTTTAGTTACACACACAGCTAAGTTAACCATCTCCTGGCCAGTGGTGGAATGCAACTAAGTGCATTTACTCAAGTACTCTACTTAAGTACAAATTTGTGGTACTTGTACTTTACCTGAGTCTTTTCTTTTCATGCCACTTTCTACTTCTACTCCGCTACATTTCAGAGAGAGATATTCTACTTCTGCTCCACTACATTAGACATCTACTCCACTACAAATGCACACAAAACACATGTAGTTTATACAATGCCATGTTTTATTAGAAATGAAACTACCCAACAATATAATTCAATTTTATTCAATTTGATTCATAGTCTCAAATCATAACAAGAGTTATCTCAAGACACTTTACAGATAGAGTAGGTCTAGAGCACACTCTATAATTTACAAAGACCCAACAATTCCAGTAATTCCCCCAAGAAGAAGCATTTAGTGTGACAGTGGCGAGGAAAAACTCCCTTTTAGGGAGAAACCTCTACAACGGCCTCAAAGTACAGCTGATGTGATTAACTGATTAAGCACAGAACTGTTTGGATCGTTTCCAGTTCCTAAAGGATTTTTTCTTTATTGAGTACTTTATCTTTTAATACATAGTAGTACATTTCCCTGAGGATACTGACATACTTTTACTTAAGTAACATTTTTAATGCAGGACTTTTATTTACAGAGTATTTTTACACTATATACTCATTTTCAGGTTCATATTTGTATTTAGAGATTATATCAGAATAGGTTTACATAGTATTTTTTTTTAAACACCATGTTTTTGTTGTACTGCACATTGCTGCAGCTCCTCTTTTCACCCTATGTGTTGAGCTCTCTGTTTTAGCTACAGAGTGAGACATTTCACTCACTGTGTCATATTTGTTGGGAGTTTAACAGTGCCTAGGTAAGGACTACTAGCCAGTCAGAAGCAGAGTATGAGGGCGTGCCCTGACAGTACCTAGGTAAGGACTACTAGCCAGTCAGAAGCAGAGTATGAGGGCGTGCCATGACAGTATCTAGGTAAGGACTACTAGCCAGTCAGAAGCAGAGTATGAGGGCGTGCCATGACAGTATCTAGGTAAGGACTACTAGCCAGTCAGAAGCAGAGTATGAGGGCGTGCCATGACAGTATCTAGGTAAGCATTACAACGTTTGTCTCTGAAGTAAAGGCTGGACTACAATAGAATACAATAGAAAACAGTGTTTTCTGTTGGAGATGGTAAGTCCCTTGGGGGGGGGGCACTTTGGGCTTTTTCACTTTGTAAACCTATAACATGCACAAATAAGATATAACACAATAAAGGAAAGGGGAAAAGCCTAAAAGCGTAATATGAACACACACTAAGTAAAGGAATGTGAGCAGCTCCCGGCTGTAACTCCACATTTAGCCTACAGATATGAGAGTGTTATGGCTCTTCTCATCAAACTCTCTCTTATACCCTTTTCCCACCAAAATTAGCATGTATAGCTTTTTTAAACTCAGGAAAACAACAACTAAAAATAAGCGATAGACTGCTTTCCCATTGCCAGCAGACAAGTATGCCTTTCTTTTCTTTTTCTGGTGTGTCACATTCCACATCACGGATCACCGTGAAACAGGGTTAGTGAAGGAAGATGGTTACTCCTTTACTTCATAACTACATTTTTCAGGCTCTCTTTCAAATCCGACTAATTTGACATGTTGTCCAAGTGTTGATTGTACGGAGATGGACGCCGGCAAACGTCACAGTATGCGCAGGAAAAGGGGCAAAAAGTAGCGTGTCATGTTTCCATCACTGCCAATCAGAGCTGGAAGCCGATAAATAGTCATTTGTCCCGAGAAGGAATGCAGATTGTTACCTTTCCCACTGCAGACAAAAGACAGATGGAAGTGGGTGTTAGTGTTCCTTTCTCCAGTGGAAAAGGGGCGGAACCAGTCCAACTGTTGCCTTAGTAAAGTCTGATAGAAAATCATGTTTTGTGACAGTTTTCCTTAGAATATAAAAATACACGACTAACACTTCCCATGCTTTGAAGACCTAAAGTCTTTGTTTCAGCGAGAAATGAGCTAACTTGAAGCTATCAATGAGGCTGTACCATGGACAACTATAGCTAATGATAGGAGACAACATATTAATACAGTCTGCTTTGAAAACCAATTATTCTATGCTTTTTGTGAAGATGATTCACAAAATGATCATGATACGGACTAATCTGCAAAGGGGTTTAGGTTTGACAGTGAGTGTTTTCCACTTCTTGGGTTGAATTCGGCGACGTTGCCCCTTTAATGGCAACTTTTAGATCAATTGTTTTCTTCACTGCCCATTGAAGGTCTGATGCCGTAGTTGGAAGCTGCTCAGCTGGTCTGTCTTGCTTCCTGGATGTCCATTGTTTTTACAATAATTGGTTATTTTAGCAACAAGAAGGACAGGGAGGGCGTGATGCTGTACTACACACGACTTGAAGCCCAGTTGAGTCCCAACTTGTCTGTTTTTTGTTTTTTTTTAAAGCATTTAGATTGTTGTCTGATTGTCTGGTATTCATATTTACACACTCAAATATAAAAAGGCCAGCGTCAGCCCCATGGAAATAGAACTCTGATTTACAGTTTAGATAAAGCCATCTGGTTCTGGCTCTGTTTATTACAGCTGTGTTGGTTTTTCTACTTTGTGTTAAGTCTGTTCTTCCCGCAGGCAAGTGCTCGCCATCTGAGTCTGTGTTTGGCCCGGTGGCTGTTGTTAATGTCGATCCGGCACACTGTGCAGGGGAGGCCGGGGGCAGGCAGCCAGGCAGACACACTGCATTTTCCAAACCTAGCTGTGCTACACACACACACACACATGAACACCATGTGTGAAACAAAGACACTGTGTTTGCTGGGAGACCTGCCGGCAGGACAGCAGTGACCACTGTGGGGAGATTTATCATGCTGGGGGAGTTTTTTTACAGAAGTGGAGCCAATATCGCTTTCCACTGTGGATCCCTTGGCTATGAAGGGGGAAACGTCTCCTCCAGTTAATCCACAATGTTGGCATTACTATCCCAACGTTACAGTATCTACAGTTCTGAGATCAGATACTTTTGTTATTCATCGGTGGACTATTTGGATATTCATGATAACTTGATAATATGAGCTAGTGGCTTCGGTCCTGAGAGCTCAGATAACGTGCTAATGGACAATGAAATGAAATGAAAACCACACACAACACAGTTATCCAGTAGAACAAAATGCCTCTACATTGTGTACACACAGGGCGCTTTCACAGCTATAGTGGGGTGGACTCGGTGCGATTCGGGGGGTGAAGCTGCAACATTGTTGCATTTTTCATTTGGTTCAGTTTGCTTTCACTCTGCATATATTTTAGAAGAAGGCGAACAATGTGAGCAGCTGACAGACAGACGCACGTACTAGATGTTATGTAAGCCTAGAGTTTCATCTCCATACAGGTGTGGTGGCGTTCTGCGGCAGCCTACTTTAAAAAAAAAAAAATACAAAAAGTGGGCCTCTCTAAAATGGGCCTTCTGCCTGCCCAGGCTGTAGAGAGGAAACAGGCTAATTACATTTTGAATTTGAAAACACACTTCTTGGTTCAACGTGTGTCAACCAGTCCCATAACCAAGTAGGAGGGAACAGATCCTGTTGATATAAAAACACACACACCTACACACATGCACATGCTTACACAACAAACATGCCCTGCCTCTTAGTAATCCCTGCATTTCCTGGAGTTGACATGGAACGGCACCATCCATCCACATGTGCCGTTTTTGTTGTTGTTGTTTTTTTTTTTTTTACCCAGTCCTAGACTTAGATTGATAGATGCTCACACACGGAGGGTCTGGAGTTGCATCACTCCTTCCCCTCCGTTCACCACGTTTCCCTTTCGCAGCATGTGGAGGGCTAGGCTGCTCCTTCATGGATCAGTGCAGCGTAAATCTGACAAAAAAAAAAGGAGGCACATGGCAGTGGGATACAGTGTGCAATTATTGCTAATGATATGCACCCATGCAAGCTGTGGCCATAATTAACGGAAGCATGGCCTGTCTGTGTGAGGAGATGCTCACAGGAACAGGCTCAGCACTGAGAGCCAAGGCTAAGAAAGCAAACCTGCCTTGACATTGTTCAGATGACATGGGTGCTACCCCAGATTAGGCCCTTTGGGTGGTCCCATGTTAGCAGTAACATGATGCCGATGTTAGGCAAAATAGTCCTCCGGAACTTAGCTTTAAACTTGGGTTTAGTGTGAAGGCAGACTAGTTGAATTGAAGGTCAGCAAGTAGTTTATTTGAACATGTAAAACATTAAAATATGCATTCATGCATACATATACAGTATATAATTAAAATGACAGATAAATAAGGTCATGTACTTCTCAGCACAATCTTCCAAAATGATTGAAAGTCATTCAAAAAGGAGTAGGAAGAAGTTCATAAATAACTTATCAGGTCCGACCCCCTTTCTCTACTTTTATCCTTTAGTAAATACAAAATCTTGCTTCACTTATTTACACATCATAGACACAGATGCATACCTACATACCTACACACAAGTTACTGTGTAACTGGATGTTTGCACGTATGGAAGCCCGATTGTGCCAGGTAAAGTTAAAAAAAATATACTAAACACTCATGATAAGACAACATCTCTACATACTACATACTCTCTACGTACTAGTCAACAGTATGAGGTAACAAATGAAAATTGTGACATAATAATTCCAAATATTCACTTTGTAATCCAAAATTCTGACTTTGTATTTCACAATTCTGTCATAGTATGTCAACCATGCATGGGCATTTTTAATTTTTTTATCATGACTGACTAAAGAATAAGAACTCAGCTTGTGAAAAATTGTATAACTTGACTAACTTTTCACATTTATTTTTGGTGAAAGGGGACTTCCATAGCCAAGAGACCTACAGAAACACTGATTTTGCACAACATACTCTTCACTTGGACTCATTAGACATAGAAAACCCCCTATTACACACACACACACACACACAAGGATGTGTTTTCCACTCTATTTACCCCAGAGGATGCCTTTGTTCTTAGTGAGTTAAAATGAGATCCTCTATCTCCACAGACAAACCATCCAGCCTGACGTGTTTTTGTTTCTCTTACGTGTTCCACCTGTCCCTGGAGTTGCTAGGCAAATGGCAGGGTGGCTGCAAAAACAGGCTTTGGCGCGCATCCAGCAGAGCCGTGCATGTACATGTCCTTTGTCCTTGATGCCTCCGAGTCATTTGTCACTCCTGTCATCTGTATTGATACCCTAAATTTGCTGGACAGGCTGAATTAGTTTGGGTCGTTTTATTGATCCAAGTTAATCATTTGGGGTTTGATCTATTCAGTCTCTCATTTCCATCCAGTAGCGTCTAGCCTCCACCTCTTAATCTTTGCCTTTACAATGTAATAGGCATATTAAACACTTTATATATGGGTCATTTTCATCCTTTAATTGAAATCTTTTAGCTTGAAGAGGAAAAAAGTATTGCAACGTGTGCTGTAAAATGAGTGCTGGCCATCAATGTGATTCAAATTCTGAGTGAATTGAGTTGACATTGCAACATTAAGATGTTCCTTAGCAATAACCACATTATGCAATTTCCTCCTATGGTTGCCAAATATGCAGTGTTTCCCAAACGTTACACCACGCATTTCTAGGAAGAGTCTATTACTTTTTTTTTTCAAGGACCTGGGTGTGGCTCCGCTTCACGATTCCCATGATAGCCTGTAGGTCAAGCTGACCTTGCTAATCACAGTATGGGCCCCGACAGGAAGCAGCCTTCAGTTATGATGAACTTTAAACCTTTAAACAGTGTGCTTGTGGATCACATCTCTCTCCCTGCCCATGCAGCCACACAGGGATTTTCCTCAAATATTAACACAAGAGGACGGATTGAGTAAACATTCGGACTTCTTTGTCAAGGCCGTCTTTATTTCAGGTTTCTCCAGTCTGTGGTCGGGCCGTCGTTGTGAGCATGCATGAGTTCTGTGCTGAATCTTCCAGGATGCGGCTGTGGTTCTGCCCGGCAGTAAGAAGCAGGCCCCAGGCCTCCCCGAGCAGCTGTCAGCACACTCTAGAGAGGGAAAGAAAGAGAGTCGCCCTGCCCCCAACTTTAGAAGCCTGCCTGCTCTCACTGCAGGGACTAAAGGGGGATGGTCACTCATACACAGACATATAACATGGAGAAATCAGATGCAATTCCTCAGCATCTCTTCGTGAAATGAGTTTTAAAGATGTGGACTTGGTGAATCATGACTCCTCATTCTATCTATTGTCTTTTTTCCCAAATGGTTTCCAAAGTAGAGGGTCTATTAAAGCCTTTTGTCCTATGTTCCTATGTGTCTTCCCATCTGGCCTTCTTTTTCTCAACCCCCTGTTTACCACCTCTTCCATTGTCTGCTGGCTGTCCTCTACCAAAGACACAGCCAGGTGAAACATCCTCAAGGGTTTTAAACCACCAGTGTGCCAGTGTCTCCCTCAGGAAGTAAGAGTCTGTGTGAAAAAACTAAATGACAGGATAATGAAGACATAGGCTGACTTATGATTGCATAACAAATCATTGTGGATGCTGCAGCTGCACCAAAGAAGCGTATGGAGGAAATGCAGCATGACAAAGTAGAGAGAAAAGGTCATGCTGTATCTTAAATGTAAAATGCTAGAGGATCAAGCGTGAGTGATGGCTGAGCTTAGGTAAGGACATCCAGCAATAAGAAAGCACTGTAAATAACTTTTGAAGCTTTCATTAAATTATTTTTGTGTCTTTGGTGAATCTGTCTGTGTGTGATTTGTTTCTTTAAGGGTACTTTACATAATGTCTGCTTTGTCAGATAGAAGCCAATGTGACTGAAGACTGAAAAAGGTTGAACAAGAGTCATATTTGAAGGCGAATCACAGTATTTATTTAGTGCATATATGTATATTTATATGGATAGAATATGTATTGGACACCGGGACAAATACTGTATATGAGTACAAGGAAAGAAGACAAGAGGGTTGCAGCTAAGGAGGTACTTTAAATAATTGACCCTGTCATTATGTATTATTTAAATTACTGAGTACCTGAATATTTACAGGGGTACAGGGACATTGATACCGTAAGTAGGATTGAATTAAGTGGTAAAATGGGGTAATAATGACACAATTCTAACTAAAACAAATGCTTATAATATATAATATTGGGTGTATTATTGTTTCTTGTTCATGGGTTTAAAGAAAATAAATAAAGTTGATAAATATAGTTGATTTTTAAATGATGATCAAATCAAAAGGGTGCTTTCATGAAATTGTGAGGTCTAGTGTTAGGATCTATCTGACGATCAAAAATGATGTTAGAGTCCAAATCTCTAAAGTATTCAAAAATGAATAAAACATTTTAAACATAATTAAGAGAGAAAAGGGAACACATCTGACAGAGAAGCTGGAACCATACCATGTTTGGGATTGTTACATTTTTACATGAAAAAGGACTTAAAGGTCCCATAAGTCTCTTTTATATAGACCTTAGTGGTCCCCTAATACTGTATCTGAAGTCTCTTTTATATAGACCTTAGTGGTCCCCTAATACTGTATCTGAAGTCTCTTTTATATAGACCTTAGTGGTCCCCTAATACTGTATCTGAAGTCTCTTTTATAAGACCTTAGTGGTCCCTAATACTGTATCTGAAGTCTCTTTTATATAGACCTTAGTGGTCCCTAATACTGTATCTGAAGTCTCTTTTATATAGACCTTAGTGGTCCCCTAATACTGTATCTGAAGTCTCTTTTATATAGACCTTAGTGGTCCCCTAATACTGTATCTGAAGTCTCTTTTATATAGACCTTAGTGGTCCCCTAATACTGTATCTGAAGTCTCTTTTATATAGACCTTAGTGGTCCCCTAATACTGTATCTGAAGTCTCTTTTATATAGACCTTAGTGGTCCCCTAATACTGTATCTGAAGTCTCTTTTATATAGACCTTAGTGGTCCCTAATACTGTATCTGAAGTCTCTTTTATATAGACCTTAGTGGTCCCCTAATACTGTATCTGAAGTCTCTTTTATATAGACCTTAGTGGTCCCCTAATACTGTATCAGCTAATTGAAGTGGAATTAAAAGGAGTGGTATGAAATCAAAATACTCAAGTAGAGTACCTCAAATTTGTACTTTAAATTTACTCCTTTGCATTGCATTGCTATAATGCAAAAGAACACACTAAGCGTATCCTATCTGTACCCTGTTAATATTGAATATGTACAGAATAATTAAGAAATACTCTTTTGTTGTACTTTTTAACACTGTAAAAAAATCGCAAACTGCAATCTAAAGCTTTATCAAAGATAAAAATACAGAGCCACCAGACTGCCTGTATCACAGTCCTAACTATAGAACTATTGCTGGTGTGCCAGTGTGACCATTTCTGGCCATTTGTCCTCACCACAAATCAACACACAAATGTGGTTACGCCATCATCTACATAACAACTCACTCTTGAACGTAGCACTGGTGTGTTCTCAGAACTGGAAATTTAAGGAGACATAAATTACCACACCTCTTACTCTTCTTCCTTGTTGCCAAGAGTCATAAGAGTAACAGTCCCACACAGAGAGTAATAAAGAGAGACATATCAACTTGTCTTGTTCAAGACCCTGATTTTTAGGGGGTTTTGCAGGCGGATCCTGGGGTGACTGATACATTTAATAAAACCAATGCGTATCTCTTCTATGAGACATTCTAAAAACATTTCCTGTCTGAATTGGCCTTTAGTCTTCTTCTGTCATTGACAGTACTTTCCTATAAATGCCATGTGAGCTGAAAATTCCTCTTTTAAACTCTTCCATTTGAGGTATTTTGTAATGAGCTAACCCTAACCCCTAACCCCTAACCCACCCAATGCAGGCAATACATTTTAAGGTCTCAGGTCTACGTTTGATTATGGATTCAGAGCTTAACAGAAGGACATTTAATGTCCCCCAAAACCTCCTCAGAAATCTGCATACCAATGAAATGACTCTCTGGAGAGCTATATTAGCATTGTAACAGGTTGACACATATTAACCCGATATGCTTGGAAGGATGTTGTTGTGCACGTTGAAGGGGGGGTGGGTGGGGCTTCTTGGCACATGCTTTGATCAGTGTGTGTTCATATCTTAATATGTAACCTTTCACACCATCTGTCATCTCCAATGACTCATCTTGCTGGAATTCTATAATCACACCAATACACACACATGCTGTACATTCTTTACATGGGGTGGTAGGCTACTAACTGCGTTGTTATCTGCTGGTATCTTTTTTTGTTTGTCTTTTAAAGTCCAGTCTATGTGTGCCTTCTGGCTGCTCTGGTCCTTCTTTAGCTGCTTATTATTTAAATCACACACACACACACACATGCACACGCATTGTATTCTCCTCTATAAACCCTGCACTCACATTAGGGACTGGAATCTGGTACACGGATCCAAAAATTGAAAATGTGTCTGTCTGTTATTGTGCAATGTGATAATGTGATACGTGACAATGGAGATGAAGTCTGTAAAAATATGTGTGTGTGTGTGTGTGTGTTCAGCCTTGAGGCTGGAACGTTTTGATCTGTGATCTTTTGCGGTGGAGTGAATGTGTATAACAGCAACGGGTGCACGTACAGGTTTATTCTTTTGATGACTTTTACTGACAAATTCTCCTGTCCCTAGTGTGTGTGCAGCCCGGCCCAGAAGCTATGCTGATCCCATCTGTGAACCCTGCCTCCTCACAGCTTGATCCCAGCACCATCTCAATTGTCCCACTAATCCACAACTATTAACATTGCAGCACCACAACAGGCGCTTACTGGAGCCCCGGATAGATCCCAAAACTCTCTCCTCGGAACAGACTGCAATCTAATTAACTCAGAAGAGGAGGGGGCGAGTAAAGGGGTCTAGTGTGTGTGTGTGTGTGTAGTTAATAGGATCCAATGGATTAGCGCCTTTTGATAATGAAGTGAGGCTGGGCAACTACAGGTGCCAAAAATGAAAATGGCCTCAGCCAGGATCATTATGTTCACACTCTAGATCAGAATGTCCATATTCTGTTTTTGTTCACATCCAACATCAAATACAGTCCTACACTTTGCAGTAATTTATGCGACCAACCTGATTAACCTGCTTTTTAAAAGATTTGTTGGACAATCAGAGTCATCAGAGTATTATACCATCTTATTAGTCTGTGCTGTATTAACGCCTTCCTCATGAGAGACTGATATAATTTATTTAATATTTTAAATAATAACTGGTGTTGGAGTTGCATGAACGTGTCCTGATGCTCGGCTTTTTATATTAACTCGAGCTACTGTTGATGGGTAATATCTGCTAGTGTCCTAATGCTTTCTGCAGCTACGCATGACATACAAAAAAAAGAACCTTATACAGTATCTCTGATCTAGCTGTATGTATGGTGTCTTTTTGATTACTATGTGTATATTTTAGATTTTTTTATTAATGTTTTTTTTTTGTTGCTTCCTGTTGCCATGGTCTAAAATCATCTGGCCAAAGGACTACGGTTGAAAATTAGCCGACTGGCTAACACTGGCACATTTACAGAAATGTTGATTAATTTGTGTTGTCCTTTATAAATAAAAATACATATGCAAATACAAATGTCTGAAAAGTTGTATTGAAGCCAACAGGTTCATTTGTTGCAGAAAATAAGAGAACAGATAAGAAACTTGCTGGTTTGAAACTTTTAATTGATTTTCTATTTCTGTCATGATCTGTTTGTTTCACACCAACATATGACTAGTTCACTCCTTTTGAAAACACTGTTAGATGTTGACAGTGACAAATCCAAATCCAAGTCCCTTGAATCAACTGTTGCTTTTCACCTTAAACCTACACGCCACATGTTATCGCGAGAGAAAAACAATGATTTGGGACATGTGACACACAGTTGGGTGTAGGTAAAGAAGAACTGGTTTGGATTTAGGAAATGAGATGCGGTCGTTAGTAAAAAAAGAAACCGGCAGTTGAGTTGTGGAAACATGACACATGGTCTTTAGTAAAAAAGAAACCAACAATTAAGTTTAGAAAACATGACATGCGGCCTTTAGTAAAAAAGGAATCGACGGTTCAGTTTAGGAAACATGACACACGGTCTTTAATAAAAAAAGAAACCGACAGTTGAGTTTAGGAAACAATATGCAGTATTTAGTAAAAAAGAAAGAAACCGACGGTTGACTTTAGGAAACATTATGCAGTATTTAGTAAAAAAAGAAACCAATGGTTGAGTTTAGGAAACATTATGCAGTATTTAGTAAAAAAAGAAACCAATGGTTGAGTTTAGGAAACATGACACACGGTCTTCAGTAAAAAAAGAAACCGACAGTTAAGTTTAGGAAATTGGACACGCTGGACATGAAGGAAATATGACACACGGGACACGGTCCCCAGCCTCCTGGGTGAAAGTCCTGTGTTTTACCCATCCACCACCCCAACCTTTCATACTACTCACTACGGCATAAATTAACACGCTATCTCAAGGTAATGTAAGTCAATGGAGGCCAAACGGCGTTGAGTCTTGTTGTGTCTTGAATTGGCTTGTCATACAAGTCTTTGGCAATTGGACTACATATAGGTAGAGAACCATCAGACCCCCCAATGGAATCTAGACACCGAGGGTTAGCAACAAAGGAGCCTGAAGACCAGACGGAAGGAGGCTCCGGACCGGTCAGCTGGAGTAGAGGACTGGAGGTGGAAGGGGGTGAAGGGTTGCACGCTTTGCCTGCAACGACAGCTGATAGCAAAGGGAGAAACTAATGTGTTAAAGCAGGGTTGTGACTCTGTGATTGGCCCTTGCCATTATATAACGATTGTGATTGGTTTAGCAGGAAGGGGAACACCTCCAACAGCTGATTCGAGTTAGGGAGAGCATTGATTAAGAGTGAGGTCTTCCTGAAAAGATTTACACTGATACATTTCAATCAGGAGAGACTAGTTGTAGATATGCGACAGTTATACACAGCATGATAAAATATACATTTATTAGGATAACAGCTGAATTGATTTAGGAGAGCATTGATTAAAATTAGGTCTTCCTGAAAGAATTTACACTGAGCTATATTTCATGAGATCAGTCCCTGGTCCCAGGTGGCCAACTCTCTCCATTTACAGTGATGCACATACAATGATATACATTAATATAATTGGACTGTGTGTGACACTGCTAATAGGATAGCTTCCTTCATTTTTGACTGACAAAGTCACACGGCATCCTCTAAGGTCACTACTGCTTTTTTAAGCTTTTCTTTTCAATTTTGACATGAACTGATTTACATGTTGCTGTTCTAAATGCAGCTGTGACCAATCCCATATTCTCCAATCCCTGTTTTCCTAAGCATCTGTCTGATTTAAATGGTATTAATATACAAACAGCTTTCCCTAAAGCCCTGGAGGGACTGCAGCCGTTGGTGCAAACACAAATAGTTCATGTAGATAAAAATCACATCATAAGACGTTATACAAGCACAAGAGCATTTGTCTCCAGTGCTTGGGGGTCTGTGCAAATGTTCTTAGCTCAGCTCGGTGGGAGAAAAGAAAACAGATCTGTACTCAGGTTGTGGTTAAGCCGAGGAGCTTACTTGCTTACTGTAAATCAGAGCAGCTGAGTTTGCATAGCTTCCACCTCTGAGGCCTGGGAACTGTTGATTCTTCAATATTTCGACGTGCATGTGCACATGTGGATGTCTGCGTTTGCCTCCACGCAAGCTCACAACTGTGCATGTGAAGTAAAATGTGTGCGTCCTGGGATGTGAAAGCAAGCAAGCTTGCTTCATACACTCCCTGCCCTCCCTCATATTTGACATTCTTTGGCCTTGTATGGCAGATCAGCATCAGCTGGTGCTCCAGAGGAGAATAATAATCTCAGCTCGCTTAGTCTTCTGCACGCCACAGCCCTTCAACGCCAATGGGTAAAAGAAAAGCTGATCATGGAGCTCTCACTTCATATTCAGTCCTACAGCTGGAAAAGCATGCTGACATCTGCACCAGATAAACCTTTTGAAATGTCCCACACACTCATTGACACTTGAAGAAATGATAAATACGCAGAACAAATGACAAGCTCTGGCTCTCTGTGTCTCCCCTTACAGTGTGTGTCTTGATGAGTCAGTATTTCAGGCGATGGTTTCTGGCTGTGTTTCCGGATGGGGGAAATGCCAATGTGTGTGTTCATACCCATAGCTGCACAGTCATTATCTCTGCCTCTCCAAGTGAAACACCGGCATTTCAAAGAGGGCTCAGTATCACTGCCTCATCAAGGGCTATCTCACTTGTGTGAAACATCAACATGATTTCAGGCAAAGGAAAGGCGAGGTGTACTTTTTGCGATAACAAGCGTAATTTGTCTGTAATTGCAGCTTTGTGCTTCGGGGCGTGTTATCATGTTTATTTTTTTTGTCTCTGGTGCATTCTGTGTTCATAGCCACTTTGGATGAAGGTCAGATATGATATTACCACAGTGAAAAAATACGTGAAGTGATTTTGCAATGTAAAATATATTTGTGAAAAGTGCGTTTGAGCATTAAATCAACGTTAGTTTGTATTATTCTTGAAAGCATGGACCGGTTCAGATAGATTCTCAGGTTAGTGATATGAGCATGTGAAGGCTGATAATGATATTTCATTTTGCCTCAAATTGAAACAGACAAAACCTGCACTGTTTCTTTAAATATGAATACAGACAATAACAAAACGTATTGTCCAAAGATGTGAACATTTTTCTTCGGTTTTCACCAAAAATGCAAGTGAGACAGGGACATTACAAGCAGTACATAGCCAAGACGGACAAAAACAGACAATACATTTCATAAAAAGTGACTTTACAAAAGTAAATATCCTACTCAAAATGCTTGCTGTGCATTAAACCTCGCCTTACATTCCATTCTTAAATTGGAATTCTCACCAAAATGCAACCTAGGTTCTTTTTGTGAATGCACCCAAGTCAAACTTTACTTTAAAAGCATAAATAGGACGGAAGCGCCAATTTTGAGGTTTACCGTATTCTTGTTTTGGGTCAAATGGGCTTTTGAATGGGAGAGCTATGGGCGCTACTATGATAGCATCAAAATCAACATTTTTAAAACACTACACACACTGAAAACACTGAGACTTTGCTCCAAGTATCACCGGGGGCTCTACACATGAACTCCAGCATTGAGAACACAAACTCTCACTCTGACATCTCTCCATTTAGTTCATGTATAGGACATGAGCCTGTATGTGTAATTCAGCCCTGTGTGTAATATGTGTAATAACAATTTCCCATGGCATTTTGGTGAGAGTTACGCTTTAAGTACAGTTCCCAGTGTTATTTAGCAATTTAGCACCTTGACAGCGCTGGGAATGAAGGATTTCTTAAATTGTTTCTATTTGCTGTTGGTACTCCTCTCTGAGAATAGGAGTTCAAATTCGCTGTGTAATGGATGGTGGGTGGGGGGGGTCACTAATAATTTTGTAATGCATACACATTAAATATTGCTTAAGTGCTTTTGTGGCTTCCTTACAATTCTTGAGGCCACTTTTCTCTCCAGTTGATGTTTCCTTTCTCTCTCTCTTTTCCTCTTTTTCTCTCTTTTTTGTTCTTCTTTTTATTCCCTTTTCTCTTTCTCTTTCTTTCTGTTTTTCCTTCTCTCTTCTTTCTCTTTCTCTCTCTTCTGCTTCTTTTCTTTTTCTCTCTGTTCTTTTTTCTTTCTCTTTTTCTTTCTCTCTTCTTCCTTTCTCTCTCTCTTCTGCGTCGTTTCTCTTCTCCTTTCTTTCTCTTCTCTCTTTCCTCTCTTGTCTTCTTTCTCTCGTCTGTCTCTTTCTCCTAGTTGTCTCTCTTCTTCTCTTTTCTTTTGCTTCTCTCTTCTGTCTCGCTTCTCATTTCTCTCTTTCTTACTCGCTCTCTTTCTCTTCTTTCTCTTTTTTTCGCTCTGTTTTCTTCTTCTTTATCTTTTTTCCTTTCTTCTTCCTTTTCTCTATTCTTCTCTTCTCTCTTATTCCTCTCCCTTCTCTATCTTCTCTCTCTCTTTTCTCTCTTTCTCTGCTCTCTCTTGTCTTTCTTTCTCTTCTCTTTCTCCCTCCTTCTACTCCGATCATATTCCATTCCTCAATGCTCCATAAAAAAAGCAAAAAAACGATCATGAATGACAGAGAGCACATGAAGTGAATCATTACTCTCTGTGAGCGTCACACTCAGAAAGGTATATCATGACTCATCGCCGTGGTCAGCGAGACCAAACACTTAAGAAACACATTTCTCAGAAGTCAGAAACTATAGAAATGATTCCTGAAAGTATAGTCTAGGTAAAGTTTAGGTTACAATACCACATGATCATGATGAAAGATAGGGCGCTTCTTCATTCTGAAGGACTAAACTTTAAATACTGACCCTTTCATTCCAAAACTGAAGCTACAACCTGTGCAGCATGGTTTAAATTAGCCTGTAATCATTTAAAAATATTACACATGGGACCCAGATACATAGTCTGTAGTGCTATGTCACATTATCAAGTCACATTAAAGGCTTTCCATACAACTAGTTCATAAGTTGTCACTAAGATTGGTCAGTGTACTACTACATACTACTGTATGAAGGATGTACATCTTCCCCATAAATATGCATGCATTATTACATTGAGATTGTGTTCTGGCATTGATATAACAAATCCTTTTACGTATACTGTGGGTATAGACTTGCAGAATATTAATAAACACCAGAAGCAAACCGTTCAGCTTTATAATATTCTGGTGTACGCTAAATTCTGTCACTCGTCAAATTCTGTGACATAATTAGGAATTTGGGCTATTTTGCCACGGCATTGGCATTTTTGGGCTAGGTGGCTGTATGTTGTATGTATGTTACAGTATTTTTGAGTTGCTAAAACACATTTTTTGAAAATTTCTCTCGCTTTCCCAAAACCTTAAACACAAATCACCAAACTTAAGCTACACTGTCAAAACATTTGACTTGTCTTGCTATATCAAACAATTGCTTCAGAACTATGTTATCTTTACCCAAAACCAAACACTGTTTTCAGATATCACACACATCCAGCTAATGCATAAACACTACACAGCAGTCATTACACACTACAGAGATAAATGCAAAACACTGCACTCAAAGCAGAGCAGGGGAAAAATTTGATTTATTATGAAGTGCTTGCACAATCCTGCACACAAATAGTCACAAACAAAATATGCAGCAGATCGATAGCAA
This sequence comes from Percina caprodes, assembly GCA_013375575.1. Classification (NCBI taxonomy): domain Eukaryota; kingdom Metazoa; phylum Chordata; class Actinopteri; order Perciformes; family Percidae; genus Percina; species Percina caprodes. The sequence continues at coordinate 157,990 of JABXJD010000621.1, read as the reverse complement.
TGTCTTGGAATCATTCTGCCTCAGCATCATGCCTCTGGGCATGGTCAGGCCACAGGACCTCATCAACGTCACAGGCAATCCTGTCCCTTGCTAAACAACGGGGAAAGAATCCTTTAGCATGACGAATCCAACCTTGAATCGATTCCACTCCAATGTTGTCACATGCTGCATCCATTGACTGAAGGAGATTTTCCTGTGCATAAGGAGTTCTGTCATAGACCTTCCACCTCCATGCAGAAAAAAATCTTCAATGGGATTAAGGAAGGGCGAGTATGGTGGGAGGCACACATTTATAAAACGTGGGTTATTTTCAAACCACTCACGGATTCTAGGACCACGGTGAAAGTTCACATTGTCCCAGATTACCACGTACATGGGATGCTCTGCCTGCTCATCACCTCTCTCTTCACGTCTCAGTAATGCTTCCTGTAGAGCATACAGAAACGTTATAAGATGGGCAGTGTTGTAAGGTCCTAAAGTCACATGGCGGTGAATAACCCCATAGCTGCTGATGGCAGCACATATGGTCACGTTGCCACCACGCTGCCCTGGCAACTCTACAATGGCTCGTTGACCAATAATATTGCGGCCTCTCCTTCTCCTCTTGGTGAGATTGAAGCCAGCTTCATCCAAGAAGATGCACTCATGAGGCCTCTCCATGGAATCCAGTTGAAACATTCTCTATAGAAATGAAAAAAAGTTCATTTTTGATATAACGTAAATGACATAGCATTCCAGGCTTCATGACTCTGTATACATGTGCTGCATTACATTCAACACAGTAAAGATGTACAGTAACTCAATAGTGCTTTATAATCTCTGGACATTACGTATTACTTACTTGTACATATTGATATCGTAGCTCTTTTACCCTCTCAGAATTTCTCTCAAATGGTACTCTGTAGACTTGTTTGAGACTTATCAGGTTGCGTTTCAGGACACGGTCAATTGTGGAGAGACTCACACTGTTGATTCCTTCAAAGTTCTCGTTGTCTTCCTCAACTCGCTGTTGTATTTCTCGCAGACGAATGAGATTATTTTGAAGGACCATATTGACAATAATGGTCTCCTGCTCTTGTGAGAATATACCTCTCCTTCCACCGGCATGTGGCAGTCTTTCAATTCTAGCAAATAAAACATCTTGTTAGAATTGTACAGACAGACCTAATGCAATGTAACCAAATATGTAAAATACATAAAATATATATTTTTATGTAATACTATTATTAGTTTTACTGTAATACTGCAAGAAAAGGGCCAATTTTTAGAGATGTTACAGTAATTTACTGAGACATTCCACAACTGTACATACTGTACTGTAAGTTTGAGGGACCACAAATGATAGTACACTTACCGGTTGTGTTCTCTGAATGTCCTGACAATGGAGGCCACAGAGAACCTGCTTATATTTGGTTGAACACGTAGTCCTGCTTCCCTTATACTCATTCCATGAACCAGAACATGGTGTATGATTGTTGCTCTAATTTCATTGGAAATGATGGCTCTTGTTCTTCCTCCTCCTCCTCCTCCTCCTCCTCCTCCTCCTCCTCCTCCTCCTCCTCCTCCTCCTCCTCCTCCTCTCTTCCTCTTCCTCTTCCTCCTCCTCCTCCTCCTCCTCTTCCTCTTCCTTCTCTTCCACGTCCACGTCCACGTCCACGTCCACGTCCACGTCCACGTCCACTTCTACTTCTACTTCTACTTCCACCTTCTCTCCTGCCCTCCATTGTGAAAATCACACATCCCATTTGGATTTGACCTGGCTTTATATCCCCATTACTGATTGGGTGCAACACATTACTGATTTGAAACAGGTGTGTTAAATTTTGAGTGCTTGTGTGTTACCGATGACAACAGTGTGTTACTTGTATTTCACTTTTGGGGCTGTGTTGTGCCATTCTGAGTTGAAGTGCACCAAAATGCTACATGTGCTTTTTGAATGACAATGTGTTTACAGTTTTGCACAAAGAGCGATTCCGATTTGCTAGCTGTGTCTAACCACATGAGAAGTGTTTAAAGTTCTACAAACTGTGTGCTTCAATCAATAAAGTGGTTTGTACACTTGCAACTTTGGTTTTGCGAATGGATTTTAGTGTTTTAGCAACTCAGAAATACTGTAACAAAATGGTTGTTGTTTTCTCATGGTTGGCTGATATCCAGCATAGAAGCAGATGCAGATGCACATTTAAGTTGAAACACAATATATGCTTCTCAGAAATAAAAGAAAATGAATTTTCATTCATTAAAAATGAATGGAGATGAGTGGAATTAGTGGTACATGAACAGGTCCTTTTACACCGTCGTTGTTGTTGGAGGAGGCTGGTGAAACCCAGCAGAGAGGCAACACATTTCTCACCCACAATTCCCCAGGGCTGTACTGCCACGTCACACTCTGACAGGTTTTCCACTCATCTCATCGACAGCTCCCAGCACAGAGATGAGTGATACACACACACACACAAACACTGTACGCCACACACTACTTATCAGCAGAGAAGAAGTCAATGGCTCGACACTGCATCTCTGCTAACGCCATCCAGTAAGACCTTTCAACTGTTATACAATATGCTTCATGTGTTGAAATGAATCAGCCAGAATGAATATAGCTGTGAGTCACCCTTTATCACAGCAGCAATTAATTACCCCCCAATTAAATCTGGCACAATCTGTTGTTCATATGATATCAGATCTAAAAAATAATAATTATCTACCATGTTTTCCCTTTAGCACTGAGGTGAAATAGAATATCTTCATGTGATGCCCCCTGGTGCACAGGCTGCTGCTCTCACAATACACAAAGAATGCTTAAGTGAACACACATTCAATCACACACAAACACACATCAGAGATTACGAGCTTGGTTCAGGGTCTGAATCACAATGGTGTGACCTTTTGGAGAGAATCAGTCGCAGACTACCTTGATGCCAGCTCTGTGACTCATGCAGAGAGCAAGTACATATGGGACAAAGGCATGGTAAACTAAAGTGGGGGAAAAATAAGAGAGAAACAACAGCCAGTGGACCCAGGAACTAACTCAAACTTCAACTGCATCACCCCTGTCTGTGCTGCCTTTTAACCCTCTGTCTGTTACTGATGCTATGTTCACTGGAGTGGATCTAGTTTTTAATTAACCCGTACAGAACACAGTGTGTGTGTGTTTTGGTTTCTCTACAGTGCCCGTTTGTTAACTAATAAGCTAACAATTAGCTTACTGGTGAGGGTTAAAGACATACAAATATGCCTTAGTGTTGCTAAAGTCCAAGTACAAGTTCAGAAGAGCGCACACATCAAGTTCTTCTATAATAAAAATCTGTATTGTCCTTAGGACAAAGGCTAAGGAGCTACATTTTTTACATTTTGTTTGGGTCTGATTCAGGAGCTCTTTTTCAGTAGCCTTTTTTTAACAATCCGGTTTTGGAGATATAGTAATATGTGACTCAATCAATGTGTGTGTGTGTGAAAAGGTGCCAGTTCCAGGGGCTTTGGGGAAAGCAGGCCATGAATCAACAGGACGGTGGTGCATACAGGAAGGACTGTGTCATTACCATCATTGGATTAACCTCCTCCCAGAATTAGCAACTCGTCCTGTGACTCATCCGACAGACAGGCCGGATCCTTCTGTACTATTCAGGATCGTATTCATCAACAACTTCTAAAATCTTTAAATACTCCTTAATACGATCACTGATGAACCTGCTCGGGGTGTGAGGAAATAGAGAGGATAGTTCACAGTGGAGTTTGGCTTTCTCTTTCCTAAGATAACTAGAAATAAATGTTCTCATGTAACACATATAGCTGACATGAGTTTGGTTATTGGAAAAGAGGCACACCATTTTGCATATTTAATGTCTGATTATGATCTTTTATGCTGTGCTGTATCAGGAACTTATGTTGCAATTCTGTACTACATTCATTTGTTCTTCAGAATAAGGGAGTGGAGCACAGTACAGTCTGTTCTGGCAATCAGAAAGTAAATGTCCATCTGCACTTTACAACATCTTACAACACTGGGTGGTGACATTTATTCTCTTATAAAACCGTCTCACTGACTACTTCTTTAAAATGAAAGATTAAACCATTTTCACAACAACGACGTAGATTATTGAAAGCCAATAACAATAATTATACTTCCACATACCCTTTTTTTTGGTATGTTTTGCTTAGAATAATCTGGACAGTAAGTGAACTGTTTCAATGTTACAAAATCCAGCTGTCTCATAGTCATCACATTGGGGATGCATGACAATAAAAAGACGATATTCTGTTTGTCATTGAAGCCAAGGCCAATATTGCCCAACCCTGAATAGTTACGTTATGAAATATAGCCACGCTATATGTTTGCAGAAGAACTGACGCATCTATGGGCTTATTAATGACTCCTGTGATAAAAAGCCACATCTGCTTTCTTTAAAATTTCCAGCTCAAAACTTCCTTAGCACCACCTGAGTGATCTTCTGCTCTGCAGATTGCTTTCAACAGATTGAAAGCAGATTGCTTACTCCACATGGATGCAGCTAAATACAGTACATGTGCAACCCGTAGATACAGCCTCAAGGATGCCCGTGCCTTCTTATTGGCTTAAGATTTTGTTGTACAGCGTCTAGACATGACAAGGGAACTAAAACCTACCACAGTGGTTTCTAACTCTTGTTACCCCTTAAAATGAACCACAGAGCATTACCTAACAGTAGAACCAGAGAAAAACAAGAATATATATATATATTTTTGTGTAACACAAGTATTATTTTAGCCATGCTAGTTGCACTAGGGCTCTAGGCAAGGGCTAAGGCTCTAAAACACCATTGGATGGATTATCATAACATTTCTTAGACATATTCATGTTGCCCAGAGGATGATTTCTCTTCTTCACAGTTCTTTTTATTGAATTTAACAATATACATGGATTAAGCACACAGCATTCCCACCCCACATCACACATACCCAACCCCCCCTGCTGTCACTCAAGAATGAGACTCTGGTTCATGTAGGAATGTGCAACATAGTATGCAAACATATCACAGTGTGCACAATGCAAAGGCGGAATGCAAGGCCCTTAGTATTGCACAGTGAAGTTGAAATGTGAAAAGTAATTAAGGGCCAATAAGCGGTGAAATAGATGCAGCACAGGACCAGAGGATGATTCCTCATGATAATGATGATCCCTTGACTTTCCATGTGTAAACACATCCTAGCTTGCTAAAGTTAGCATTTAGCTCAAAGCACCACTGTGTTAACCATGGAGATCCTTCTGCATCCTTCAGTCTTACAAATAGTTACTCTGCATGAAATCTGTGGACCATTCAGGCAAAGGCGTCCCTTTTTAGCCTTCATAAAATGTGGATTTTTCCATAGGCTCCAAAATGTTTTTATTATAACTGTCATTTTGGAAATAAAGAATGTCAGCTTTTTTTTTTTTTTTCTTGTCTTGTTTGCTGCTCATTGCTGAGGTCTTTTTTGCACTCCACTCCCCAATCTGTCAATCAAACTTCAGTGTGTGCAGAGTCACATTTTGTATCTTGGATTTTCTGTTGAAAAGGTTTTAACTTCTGCAGATGTTGTTTTTTTTTCCCTTGGTCGCCCACTTTGGTTAATGCTCACTCCTTTTTTGTTCATCCCAAACAAAGCACTTCAATTTAAAGGCTCCCATTTATCGCCCAGACACATTAAATGGACCGACTCTTATCACTGTGCCAAATTCCTTCTTCACATGCAGATATTTCTCCTTGTTATTGACACGTTTGAAGGGACAGCAGGTTATGGCGAGAGGTAATGATGTGGAAAGCTGTGCTGGAGGAAGGAGTGAGGGCGAGAGAGGGGGCCGTGACAGCTGTCACACAGTAACAAACGCCTCCCGCTGTGAACGGACACTCAGAGATGAGGGGTGGAGTGTGGTGGTGGTGGTGGGGGGTTGGGGGACGGGGACTCCCTCAACACACAGCTGCCACAGGCCTGTCACTCAGGATGTTATCGTGCCCCCTCATCTGGACTGGATAATGGGCTTCTGGTTGGAATGGGCATTGGCCAGATATCTCCACAGTGACTCATGGACACCACCCACAACTCTGAAGGGACGAGCTTCAAAAGCTGTTTAACTCAGATTGAACATTTTGGTTCAATTTAAAGCCTCAGGAACTATTTGTCTACACTCATGAGGGTGCGCCTGTCCTCCTGACTGTAGGATCACATGGTCTGATAACGCTAACCAGGCTAAATCATCCAAACAATACAAACTGGTACAGTTGCATTCAACTAAATTAGATTATAACAATTTAATGTGTCTTTGCCATTCCAAACAAAAAATCCCTTATTTTCCAATGAACAAAGTTAAAATAAGTCCAACACTGCCATCAAGTGGTACTTCAGAGGTCACTGACCATGAGGACATGACATCAGGATGATTAGCTAACAAGGGAAGGTTGAGGGTGTTACTGTGAACAAGACTAAACACAATTTTCAATTACTGGTTGAATAAAATGGTTTGATTGGCCTTTATATAATTATGCACCAATAAAACCTGATAGCTGACATATCTTTCATTAAAAGCAAGGATATTTGTCCATTTGCAATGAACCATATAAATTGAGAGAAAAGTAGTTTATATGGTATTTGTGGTTGGATGAAAAAGGTCAGAGAAAATATTTTAAAGCTAATAGAGGTTATAGAAGTGAAAATCTGAATTTGCCTTGGAGATCACACCCATCCTCAATATTTTATAAAATTATGACAAATAGTCTGCGTGGCAGTTAAGACCTGGAAAATTCTCCAATGTCTGAAGAAGATATATGGGTGAAGATATAAGAGGTAAATGCCACGTGGTTTGTCAAAAATGCAGTGAGCACATTTACAAAATTACACACAGATGGGATTGTACAGCATGAAAAAATTTGAATCATGGATGATAATTACTGTTAAAAGTGTAACGATGTATTGGACTATTGAGAGGTTGCAGAAACCACTGCCAGAATGTATTTAGCTGACTCTTAACAGGTCTCTCTTACCACCAGATAGATATATACAGTACACAGGAATTAGCGCTCGCATTGGCTGTTGGATTATTCGACCATCGGAAGGGTCACACAAATGCAGATTTTTTTAACCCTCATGTTGTCCTCGGGTCAAATTGACCCGTTTTCCTATATCAATGTTCCTTTTCACTACCCAAAATAACATGATTGATTTCACACAACACTCTTTGGCAAGTACAAATCTCTACTTTTATTAATTTTGGGGTGTCTTATTCAATTTTATAGCATTTGAGAAAAACATTGAAGTGCTTTTGAAATAGTATTAATAGTAAAAGTTGACACGTTCCAGTCTGTGATTATCCATCAACATCCATTCCTTTCATTTTAGTCTAAATAATTCCTACTTTCTGCTTTTCTAACTCAAAACATTAGGTATAATTTCCTACAAATGAGGTTTATTGACCATAAATTCCAAAAATAACTGTAAAACTAAAGTTAATAAGTTAGTGTTACGTAGTGTTGAAAAACGTCAAAAAAAGTGACAAACATTGGAAAAAAAGTGCTGAAAAAAGGGACAAGAAAGTGAGAAAAAAGTTATAAACATTGACAAAAATGGCAACAAAAGTGTTGATTTTCAATTTTGACAAGGGTTAAATAATGACAAACATTGCTTTTTTAAAAAATCTCTGATCATAAGGACTCAGGGAAGTTCTATGATGTTTAGTCTCATTTTTTTAAATTTATATTATGAACAACATGTAACAGCATGTAACATTAGCTACTTTATGTGCCCTGATTGGTCTTGTTGTCTGTTCTTTAGTGATTTACTGGAAGATGTACTGTGTTGCAGACCCTTTTAGCACTTTAGAGAATGGAGGTTTCAGTAGAATAAATATATGCTGACACATTAAAAATGAAATGGTCCTTAAATTAGTCATCTCATCAAGATACAGGTGTCCATGCTGAAAACCTTCCTCAAATACCAAACTACACCTATTACATACGTAGCATATTAATCCATGAAAGAACAGGCAGACAAAACAAAGCTTACATAAGGCCATCTGTAAATATAATGACAACAGTGTAGGCATACATCCTGTAGCATACAACAGGATATGAAGTGTCTTTACAGGTATCATATTCCTCCCTTACAGGTATCACCTACAGGACAGACTTGTCACGTGACTGAAAGACTGACATTTATTTTCCTCCATCCTCTTACATTACACAAGATGAAGATCGTTGAAAAAATGTTACATTTAACAGCATTCATCTCTGCCGCCATCTCCTGGATTAAAGAATGCACATGTCACATTTTTATTCCCTGTGCTTCTTTTTCTTTTATTATCATCACGTTCCCATGATTCTATTTTTAAAACGGAGGATTTAATCATTTAATCATTCAGCTCCCTCTCTGGATACACGTGCAGCACGGTCTAGTTTAGGTGGGTTGGTTTGTTTAACCAGTTTGTGGGATTATCCTCAACAAAAATGTTCATTTCTGGTAGATCGTTGACACTAACAGGACTCGACTGCCAAAGTGTAAACAGGTCAGGCAAGGAAGCTCAGTTATGATCTTGAAAGCAACATCTGTTGGTTACAAGGTGGAACAATTTCATCATTTTCAGTCTGGCCGTGGCCATCAGTTGATGTCAATTAAGCCCTGCTTGGCCCGGGACATTTACATAAGGCTCTGGAGAGCACAGAGTGCGGTTTGTTTCCCATTTTGGCAGTGGCTGTTTCCTAGATACACACAGGCCTTTTTTCAGCACCTTCAGGAGCTTTGTGTTTGACAAGCACCAGAAAAAATTGGCCTAATCCCCCTCGATTTATATTTAGTACAGTCCTCTGAGTCTGAATCTCGGGGTCGTTGGCTTGACATATTGCCAGTTATGGTTTGAATGAATGGAGGAATGAGTGGGAGAGGTGATCTTGGCCCTGAGCGAGCAATCTCCTCTGTGTTTTGGATGGGCTGCTGTGGCCAATGGTTCAGACATGTGACGCACAACTATTTCTGAGTAGACCCTATTTACTGAAAACAAGCCTGCCTTTGATACAATGCTGCTTTGATTAAATAGATCCTCACTCATTAAGTTTTGCCTTGTCAAAGTAAGACACGGGATGAAACTTTGTGTAAGCTTAAAGACTCTGACACACCAACCCGATGGCCGACCGTCGGCAGAAAAGGCCGAGTTGGTCAGAAAAGAGTCTCGGAACACACACAGAAGCAACGCCGACGAGAGCGTACGTTCTGTACGTAATCTGTGTTGTCGCCCAAAAAATGAAAACTGATGATGTATTGCTGATGATACTGATTGGATGAACGCGTCACGTGGGTCTGGCTTCTCCGAAATTTCAAAACCATTCATTCTACTCACTGTGTGTGTATATAGTCCAGGCCAAAAGTGTGGACACACCTTCTCATTCAATGCGTTTCTTTATTTTCATGACATTTTACATTGTAGATTATCACTGAAGGCATCAAAACTATGAATGAACACATGTGGAATTATGTACTTAACAAAAAAGTGTGAAATAACTGAAAATATGTCTTATATTCTAGTTTTTTCAAAGTAGCCACCCTTTGCTCTGATTACTGCTTTGCACACTCTTGGCATTCTCTTGATGAGTCAAAACACTCATTCGGAATACAAAAATAGTTCACCGAAACTTGTTTCTGAAAACATTTTGAGGAGAAATAGGCCGAGCAGCTGCTAAATGTCTTCATTTCAGATCGACAAAGGTCAGTTTCGAAAGGTTTTCATCAGATTTTAAGAGTGGGTTGGTCACGCTCATCCCACTCATCATTTCCGGGTTAGCACTCCACCAATCAGTTTGGTCATTGAGTGCGACTTCCCACCCGATTCAACATGTCAAATCGGCCCAAATGAAGGCCGACGGTGCCTCCGACTGACGACGGCACGGACCACACTGACCAGACTCGAGTCACCGACCTCACCAGACTGTCCGATGGCCGGTAGTCGGGTTGGTGTGGCAGCACCTTAACTCACCTCTAGACAGCAGTAACACAGACAGAATCATCCTGGAATGACAATAATGGTTCCATGATTGACAGATTTAGGTCTAACATGTCATATCAGTGTGTGACATCATTTGATTCAGGTATGAAATAAAGAAGATAATAGGTCCGGTTACATATTTGGTTTCAAATGGTGAAAAAAAAAGCTAAATTTCAGAACTTAATGGGATCCAGAAGGGACATACAAGACTGAAAGTGTGAGGAAAGGCAGTAGGTTTTATCCTAAAACAGTTCATACAGAGAACATGTTTTTTGGGGGTCCTTTTTGCCTCTTGCGGGCACACTGTAAACACAACATTGACATGATTACCTCAAGAAAATACTTATGCCAAGTTGGCTATTTACATTAACATTAGCATTGATTTTATGCTTCTATTCTGTTCTCTGTGTTATGGCCTACACCAACTCCTGAAGGAAATATCTGGCTACTAGATGCCTCACTTTGTACACATGCTATAGTGTTACAACAAAGTGTGTTAGTGTTAAAGTAACTGTAGTAGTTACTTTGTTTGTCTGACTTTTGGTGCTGTACAGGTAATGTACGGTGGGTTTATCTGAACTTTGTCACTGAAAACAGCTGCTTGCTGCAACTGGGAACAGAGTTTATTCCTCAGGAAGGAACTTGTCTGGATAGAACGTGTACATTCGAAGGTTGTTTTAGTCGTGCAACACAAAACTCAGATTGGAGAACAAAGAATGGCACTAAAAAGGTATAATGTTTGGCTCTTCTCATGACTGGCTTTGGCAAGAGTTTGATAGACAGATGGTTCATTCAGTCACCTGCCAGATATTTTGAAAGTGCCTGGTCTTTTCCAAACAGTTTCCAATGATGGCTTCTTAAATGAATGTGGACATATTGATTAGTGCAGCTTTAAAGCTGCGGTAATGAAATAGCTTTGAATGGCAACTAGCCGGTGAACACTGAGGAGCAGCAAAAGAGTCAGACTCTTCCCTCAGGAGTTGGTGGAGACCAAAACAAAGAGAAAAGGGAGAGTGACTATTGGATTTACACTACTGATCAAAAGTTTGGGGTCACATAAAATTTCCATTACACTCCATTATAGACAGAATACCAGCTGAGATCAGTTGCATTGGTTTTTTTAACCAGGGCAGCAGTTTTCAGATTACATTATGTGCTTACAGTACATAAATGCAAATGGATTCTCCAATGTTTTTCTGAATGGTTGCTGATAATGTGCAATGTAGATGGTGCATTAAAGATCAGCCCCCCACCCCGATCAGCTGGTTTTCTGTCAACAATGGAGTGGTATGGAAATGTGTAAGTGACCCCAAACTTTTGACCGGTAGTGTACATTTATCAGGTGAAGAACAAATAACTATAAAATGAATGCTAATATTTCTCTCTGCCAGTTATCACGCCCCCAAGTAAAAAAAAAAAAAAAAAAACCTTTAACTTTTCAAGTTTTCTTTATTTGTTTTAATTTGAGCAGAGGTGAAAAAAGTACTAAAATATTGTACTCAAGTACAATACTATGATGAAATATTACTCAAGTACGTAAGTGAAATTACGTAAAAGTAATAAGTAGTTCATTTAAAATGTACTTTAAGTAAAAGTGACTTGGTTACCAAACATGTATAAAGGACTAGAGACCTGGAAAAAATGACTTGAGTAGATGTTGAAGAGCTCTTTAAGCACCTCACTAAGTGGAAGTACTAAAGTATTCAACATTTTTTGTACTTAAGTATCGCAAGTAGTTCATTTTAAAATGTACTCCTCAAGTACTGAAAGTAGTAGTACAAGTTCAAAAAAAGCAGTCACGAGTTATGTGCTATTTGTAACTTACCTTGATATGTTTCTTCAAATTCAACGGTGAATTTTTGAAGCCTATTACTTCGCAGTCTTTCCGGAGGAAGAGTATGTGAATTGTCTTTCACTCCGACTTATTAAAACATGAACTCGATATACCTCAGATATCATTCCCATATATAGCTTCAGTAAGACATTAAAGAGAAATGATCAAGAGATGTAAGAGACATTGGACACACAATAATAAGATCTCTTTTAAGGCTCATACTTCTCAGATTTGTCTCATAAAAGTCTCAGATTCATCTCATGTTATTCTCTTTACTTCTCTTTCAAATAACCAAGACATAATTGAGATCAGGGATATACAATTATGAGATCTCCTCTGTTTATCCCACTTCTCAAGTATTGCTCAAATGGCTTTCTCAATTCAACCTCCTTTGTCTTACTGGTGTCTTGTCTCTTTTTAGCTTATGTCTTGCTCCTAAGGGACCCGTAGGAGAAGTAACTCACTGTAAATGATCACAGAATGATATGAATATGAGAAGCTCAAATTGATCTCAAGAGATGAGATTGAACAACAGATGAGCAACACATTTTCCTATGGGTAAGTAGGGCCAGGGGTGGTCTCCTTCCTCACTCTCACCGCCACGATCACTCAACGTGGAAGGTGTGGAAGACACTTAGACTTAAACTTAGTATTGGAAAATATGTACTGAAGTAAAAGTGAAAGTAGGAGAAAACAATAATACTCCAGTAGAGTACAGATACAGCCTTTTAGTACTCAAGTACAGTAGTGAAGTAGTTCTATTTAGTTACTATACATCTGTTAGTTATATTAAAAAAAAAACTGTAAAACAAAAAACTCTCCCATGTAGAGAAAATAGAATTTCAATTCAATTCAATTTTATTTCTAAAGCGCCAAATCACAACAACAGTTATCTCATTGAACTGAAGTGAACTGAAAATATAACAAGGGGTCAGAAATCCAAAAACTATGTAACTCCAAAGCTATCCAAATGTTGTTTTTTTTTACTCGGTAACGGATGGGATTTACAATGTAGCGAAATACAATACTTTTCATTTTAAATTACAGATTTTTAAAACTACTTGAAAAATACGGAACGCACAACAAAACTACTCAATACAGTAACGTGACTAATTGTATTTTGTTACGTTCCACTTCTGAGTTGGAGTATTATGTTTCCATTTACTTTTAAAGTTACATGATAAGAAATGTTCTGAAAATAGTATAAGCTAAATCTAAACCTTATTTAGGCCATGAGTAGCCTCTCTCAGAAAATAACTGACCTTTGTCCCAGTGGAATAATGTGCTCCAAATTAATTGGTAAGGGAGGATAAATTAGTACAGTGTGATATTATAAGGCACCCAGTGGGAGCTCCAAAATAGGCTTCCTCGCAGTGGGATCCACTCTGGCTGACAGAGAGAGGTGGAGAAATATGCCAGAGATTTAAGGCTACAGTCCAGGCAGAAAAGGCCAAATTTGTTAACTGACCCAACTGAAATACCATGTCAGGGTTAACTGAAGCCCCCCGCTTATCATGGCCCTGCATGTCCATGTTTTCCCTATGAAACAAGTGAAGAGGTAGTGAAATGTGGGAATTTCGGTTGTTTCTTTCTGTTAAAAATGAATAGATTTCTTTTTTTTTATAGTACCCTGTATATACTTTGTTCTCCCATCGTTTTAACAATAACTCTTGATGCTCTATGATACATATTGTCAAGTGGGTAACCGGAAGTCAGGTTGAACACGGTTAAAAAACAAAATATACAGATTTTAACCCTAAACCTTTCTTCAAGTCAGAAATGGAACATATTAAGTAAGAAAGATATTACTAAGAATATGTAAAGGGAAATGTATTTTCACTTATAATTATCTTGGGAAATTGTACATTATATGTGTTTTAATGCTGAATTTCACCTGTTTGACTCATGCATGATAACTACTGTATTTACAGAAATGTACATGTCAACAGCTTTACCTTGCACAAGCTAACACCAGATAAGATGAACTGACAGGATTGACATTTAGAGCTTGTTCTGGCCTTTAATAATCAGCATGTGATGCAAAGCATGGGAACCATCCACATAGCTTCCAGGTCTAAAAAGGTTCAATCTAACAAGTCGGCTGTTCATTTTTCTAAGATTCATTTTGTTTAAGGCCTGATTTTCTCTCGCTAAAATTGGCATGGCAATCAATATCCCAGTTAGCATGAATTACGCATGCATCTTGCTAACTAAGCTAGGATTAGCTGATAACTTCACAGTCTCGTCCGAATATGGTCACCTCTAGCTCCCAAAAAACAAGAAAGCAACGATGAAAATGCCAAGATTGAGTCTTTTGAGGTTGAATGAACACACTTCTGCATGTGGCAGTAGGCTATGGCTTAGTTTATGTCATTAAAAAAACAAGATAATACAAAATGTGGTTCACTAAAGGAAACATATAATAGTTTTGTTCAAACAATCTGAAAGTACTGTAGGCAAACACTATATTCAAATGATAGGGAAAAATATACTCAGAGAGACATAAATGGTCTCTAGAATGACACACTACACACACACACACACACACACACACACTCTCTTCTACTACGCAACTGTTTTCTCATGCTAAATTCCCATGCTAACAAAGCTGGCTCTCTTGGGATACATACATCAGATCTGCATGAGGCTGCAGATAAAATTTCATGGCAAGGGAATCTTCTATCAATCTACATTATCTGAATCCTGCTCCTTTGGAGACATGAGAAAGCATGATTATTTCCAGGTTTGCCTATTTTTAGATTTTAAGCAGTAGAGATTGGGGTCAAAGAGCACATACTTGCATGCAGTCTGGAATTCCAACATCATTTTTTCCATTACCCACAGTGCAGAAGGAGGGGCTTCTGGCCAATGCATACAACTTCTTTATCAGCAGGAGCAACTCATACACAAACACAGACCGACACACACACACACATGCACAGACAGACACACACACGCACGCACACACATTTCATTACCCCCTCCTTACGTTCCCTCCTGTGGGAAATCCTGCCTAGAGCATACGGTGTAGTATTTACGGACCCTCATGGAACACATTACCTGAGTCGTTATCTGGGAGCACATAGAGTTCCACGCATATTTGTCCCGTTATTTTTAGAGCCATTTCCACTTGGTCTCCCTTCAAGATGTTTGATTAGCAGGGACAAAAGTGGCGGCATGCAAGCCTTAGCAATAGCAATGTCACCGCTAGGATACAGCTGTCTGGGAATTGATGGTTTAGTTTTGAGGGAATGGCATGGCACTTTATATAATACATTTATTCGCTTTCTTGCCGAAGGTTAAATGAGGGGATTGATACTACTCTCATGTCCGTGCAAAAATGATAAATTTAGAGCCAGGAGAAGGTTTACACAAACAGAAATGTATAACACCAAAAATATTTGACTAGGGGTTAAGTTGTGAATATTTCTTGGCTGAGAAAAGTGACTTTCTTGGAGTCTTGTCATCACCGTAAGGTTGCTACACAACCTGATCTACATAAAATGACCAGCACCTCTTGACATCACATTACATGGTATTGGCACTAAATGTGTTAATATTACACACCGCTATGTAATCAATTTAGATATGAGCAACTGAACTACTCGGTTAGGTTTAGGAAAAGATCATGGTTTGAGTTAAAATATGTAAGTAACTCTCGCCAAAATGAAACCTAGGGTCTTTAGGTGAAGGTACCCGAGTCAAACTTTTCTTTAAAAGCATAATTAGGACAGAAGCGCCACTTTTAAGATTCACCGTATTATTGTTTTTAGTCAAATGGTCTTTTGAATGGGAGTGCTAGGGTGCTAGACAGTTCTGTGATATCAGACTGGTAAAAACCACTTCATTTTTAGACTTTTGTACGAATTAACCCTCATGTTGTCTTCCTGTCAAAAAATCAACACTTTTTGTCCCTTTTTTCAACACTTTTGACACTTTTTTCAATGTTTCTCACTTTTTTTTTTTACAGTTATTTTTGGAATTTATGGTCAATAAATCTCATTTATAGGAAATTATACCTAATGTTTGAGTTAGAAAAGCAGAAATTAGGAATTATTTAGACTAAAATTAAAGGAATGGATGTTGATGGATAATCACAGAATGGAATATGTCAACTTTTACTCAATGATATTTCAAAACCACTTTTCAAATGCTATAAAATTTAATAAGACGCCCCAAAATTGATGAAAGTAGAGATGTGTACTTGCCAAAGAGCGTTGTGTGGAATCAATCATGTTATTTTGGGGAATTAAAAAGAACATTGACATAGGAAAACGGGTCAATTTGACCCAAGGACAACATGAGTGTTAAACTAACAAGACCTCATTTGTAGAAGCAACTTTAGAAGCGCATATTTACCATATAGACATATGAATATTCTCATATATATTCTCATCATCTAAATCTCATCAAGAAAGCAAATAAGCATATTTATCAAAATCCTTGAAACTGCAGACAGTTGAGAGGGGGGGGGGCAGAGAGTCTCTACATGTAACAAGGCACCAACTTCATCTGCCTCCCCTCGCTCCTTTGTCTTCCTAATACCCCGTCCCTCCTTTCCTTCCGTTTTCTTCTGCCTATTAAGGGCACCGCTAATGGTTTTTCTTTTTTAGCTTTGTCTTCTTTCGGCCTCCTCCTGAGCAAAACTATTAACTCTTAGTCATCCAAACCCAGCATGACTTTACTGTAAGCATACAGTAACAAAATGTTAACACTATGATAAACATTAGTCAGTCAGAACTAAGAGTGTTCCAGTACATTCCACGCTGTTAACATAAAGTATATCTAATGGGTTTTCTGCGATAGTGGTGGTGAGCGTAACATTCTGCAAACGAGATATTATCTAGCTTGGATTGTCTGCAAGGGCGGTCTGATCCTATTTTTTTTTAATGAAAGCACTGTATGCACCAACATAAATACACATTTGCACTGTCATGGATTTCCTCCCTTTGAATGTTATCATTATCCTCTTCATGTATCTGAATGACTGATCAGAGATATTCTGTAACATATCAT
This sequence comes from Percina caprodes, assembly GCA_013375575.1. Classification (NCBI taxonomy): domain Eukaryota; kingdom Metazoa; phylum Chordata; class Actinopteri; order Perciformes; family Percidae; genus Percina; species Percina caprodes. Next base: position 141,158 of record JABXJD010000621.1, on the reverse strand, counting down.
ATTCACACATACAGAGCACGGAAAACACCGTGCAAATAAGCATCCACTTGTGCAAAGATAATCCCATCATGGGAGTCACACACACACACACACACACACACACACACACACACTTTCTCTCTCTCCTAATGCCAGACACAGCTGTGAGCACTCTCGTTTTGGGAATATTCTCTTAGCTTTGTGAGTGCGGCCCTCCTCCCAAAACACACACACACACACACACACACACACACACGCACACACACACACTAGTCTGATGCTGATAACATAACAGCTACATGAGCCATCCTTTAGTAATTTGAGGATTGCCACCGATCCCTCGGCTCCTACAGCTGGACGCTACCTGAATGTAGTGACATGCAGTACAATGCACACAAAATACAATATAGCAGCATGAGAGGCCTAAACGTGTGCTTAACTTACTCACTAAAGTGAGTTCTCACTATGATTCTGTCATCTGTCCACTTAGGAACAGGATCTCATTCCACTGCTATCCAGCGTGTCATATGCCTGCCCTGCTCTGCTGACCTGAAACTACCTTTGACTGAAGTGTGCTATTTATGGTTCCAGGCTCCCTCGGTGCCATCAGGGGAGATTGCATCACGCTGCGTGAAACACACGTCTGTAATTAATACATGATGGTCTGTGAATGGTGCAGAAGAGTCACGCTGTTTTTCTGCCAGATGTTGGGATTCAGAGGCAAAAGATGACAGGAAGCAACAACACTGATCATTACCTTCCTACAATTTGGCTGATGACCACAATTCCCATCCTTCTGCAATCAGACAAATGCACATCACCCTTTATTGTACAGATGTACAAAATCAATTTGAACCCTGCTTGGTTTAATCAGGGGTACTCCTCAGCCTAAACTAGTATTTAACAGTACATTTTCTCTTGACGTTACTCGTGTTTTCCCAGATCAGTCCCGAGCCTTGTGCCAGTAAACAGGTGAGCTAATGCTGGATGAGCAATGTCTTGTCAACAAACAGGTTTTGTAGAGCCAGGAAAAAGCCGATGTAATCTACTCTCATTCGCAATAATCCATTACAATTGGGATTGGCTTTGTCTCTGAGCACCCTTGGCAAAATCCAGTCATGCACACTGATTTGGTTTACAGTCTTCTACAGACATTTTCCAAAATATTCCTGCCAGAAG
>JABXJD010000621.1:65000-135000 GCA_013375575.1 Percina caprodes | reverse complement strand
TGGCGATACCACATTTGTTTTATATGAATCATGCAAAACCTCATTCTTAATTGCTCACTTACAATGACAATTTAGTGAAATTCAATCACTGCATTAAATCCATCGTAAGTAATATGAGCAGTGATACATACAGCGGCCTGTTGCAGCAGCTCCTGATTATATGTAGTATGCATATTTTTATTCCTATTATTATTATTATTATTATTATTATTATTATTTCATATACATTGTATGTATGTATATTGTATCCTAGTTTTCATTTTCATTTCTGTGCTGTGTGACTGATGTTTGCTGCTGTAACACCATAATTTTCCATTTTTTTGGATCATTAAATATCTTTGTTGACATAAACAAAATAAAGTTGCGGTTATTATAGTTAAGGACAATTGCGATAGATTATCCCTTGAGTTGCGTTCACGTCAAAATTGAAAATCAACACTTTTGCTGATGCTTTTATCGATGTTTTTCACTTTTTCTTACGTTTTTGTCCCTTTTATCAACACTTTTGATGCTTTTTTCAATGTTTGTCACATTTTTTGACATTTTCAACACTACGTAACACTAACTTATTAACTTTAGTTTTACAGTTATTTTTGGAATTTATGGTCAATAAACCTCACTTATAGGAAATTATACCTAATGTTTGAGTTAGAAAAGCAAATATTTAATACTATTTCAAAAACACTACTGCTATGAAATTGAACAAGACGCCCCAAAATGAATGAAAGTAGAGATTTGTACTTGCCAAATGGCATTGTGTGGAATCAATCATGTTATTTTGGGTAGTTACAAAGAACATTAATATAGGAAAACGGGTCAATTTGACCCGAGGACAACATGAGGGTTATGGGAATAAAGACAAACGCTCACCTTGGGACAGCCCCATGCTTCCCCGCTTGTGTCCGATAATGGACGCTGGGTCGTTACGGCCAGTGTTGTGTTGACGGTGCGCTGGCCCTTTAAGACAGCGCGTGTTTCCATTGGCACGGTGACGTCAGAGCACGAAGGACTCCAGCCTATCCTCTCTAAACAGTGAAAGCAATGGTCCTGGCAGAGAGTCCTGCTTTCGGAGGGAGACTTTTCCACTGCACTAAAGCTAGGAAAACACTATTCGCTGACATGAACTAGAGCCCTCGGGCACTCGCTCGGATTAAACGGGAACTTTTACGATGGCTGTGAACGTGAAAAAGTAGCACGAGACAGAGCACGCTAACCGCCGCCGCCAACGGACCTTCTACTGCAAAGCAACTCCTAGTAGATGCACGGCCACTGCTGAAAAATATGCTCCAGCCGAGCCGCCTCAACCCCGGCTTCAGTGGCAAATTACCAGTGTTATAACCAGTTTCGTGAGACATTCGCCGGCTTCTATTTGTTTTGTTGTTTTTTTTTCCCGCTCCTTACCTAGAAAGTCCGCAGTACAAGTCCCCTTACCCACCTGCGAAAGACAATTATGGCAGGGAAGCTGACAGCAACGCAAGGCACAGGAATACTGCTGGTGACAGCCAACGTTGGATCTCTGTTCGAGGATGTGAGTTTCTCCATTGATACACGTTGTCTGTCAGTGATGTCTTCACACGCCGCTGTTGTGTTCGTACTTATTTTTTACATACTGCCAACTCCATTTTCACGTTACGCTAAATAACGTCTCAATGGTCACGACTCGGGTTCGTCAAGGCGCGTGCGGTTATACTATCATAAACACATGGGCCTCACATACCCATGAAGACACATGCTAGCTCTATGTGTTAAGGGTTATGTATTCTACATGCAGTGGCCCATTTTTGGCTCTCATGGTCTCTGTCTGTTCTATGTGAATGGCAATGTAAAGATGTGGGTATTGATCATTGCGTGTAACATATTACTGCTCGGTGTTGCCATGGCCATAATGGTTATTATATATGTTCTATGATCCAACCTGGGACTTGGACATGCAGAAGCGCTTTACCTTTGCAGACAACACCCACTTTTTTGGTCTGATGTGAATCTGCGTGTGTGCATCACAGCAAGTAAAACCAAACTTATGTAAGTTCAATTCTTTTTTTTTTTTTAGGAAGCACAAACCATATACCGCTATAAAATTGTAATATAATCTTACTGATATTTGTGGTTGTCCTGTGGTGTCACTGGAGGATGCTGATTGCTTGCCACACATTTCAGAGTTTCATTCATTCCCACCTTCTAGTTATGTTTTTCATTCATGTCAGGGCTTCCCTGCAGTATCTTTGTTAAACAAGAAGTAGGGTATTTCCTAGAGTAGACAGTGTTATGAGTAACACCTATGCCATTGAGATTGTAGACTCACCAACATCCTGTTTGCATCATTAAAAAAACAAACTGTATTTAAATATATATATTCAGATACAGTCTCTTTGCTTGGCCAAAGAAAGCAAAAGCACTCTCTGCGTGTAAATAGGTGCGTCAGGCCACCTAAAAAGCTGGCGTGCGCAAATGTGACGTCATGAGAGCGCCATAACTATTTTATACTCGCGGTGGTGGTCGCCGACACTAGTTGCCGTCTTCTCCTGAACAGAGGTGGCGCTGATGAGGAAAGGCTAGCGACTTTACTATTTCTACGGACAAGAACAACAAGAAAAAAAGTTAAACAGTGGCAGAACTGGCAGCAACATTGCCGTCAGTGCTTCGATTCGATGACCTACTTTGTCGTAATTTTCATTCGTCATAAAAGAACTAGTTTTAACCCAGTACGTTTACAAGAGAGACATGCCGTCTGAGAGTCCTGGCATCCGGTTGTCCGCGAACTCGTCCATGTTTCCTGTTTCGATGGAAAAAAATTGAGTGGTGCGCACCCTCTGCTCGCGCACTCAAAATCCTGGCACGCCAGCGAGAGCCACGTCATTTTGATGTGATTAGCGTGCGCAACCTCGGGTGCGGCTAGTATACTGGACGCTTAAGGAGTGGCCGTGCGGTTTGGTGAATGGTATAAATGGCTGTTGTTATCATGTATTTGGACCCCTAGCTAGTCCTATCAAGCTGTTACTTGGCACCTAATGGCCCTACATTATGATGAAAAGTGTTTCTGCTCAATTAAATGCTTCAAGTTCAAACAGTTTGTGTCCCTTTCAGTGTTGTGTCAATAGAGAGTCCCCCTCTTTCTCCAGCCTGCTACCCATGTGAAGAGCTGATCCCAAACATGAGGGAAGAGGTCTCCCTCACTGGAGTAAGCCTATTAATAGCCTGCCTCTGTCTTTTTTTCCTTCTTCTCTCAACCAGACTTCTAACAGACGGAGCCAAAACGCACATTCGAGCATGTTTCCTTTCTATGAATGTGTGTGTGCTTGTCACATAGGAGGCTATCTGTAGTCCGCAGTGTGTTAGCACCCCTTATGATGCACATGAGTTCAATTAAGTCTTTGTGGACTGCTTGTAATGCTTTTTCCACTATTAGTTTCATTGTAGACAATTCTGTGTCATAGCCTGATCCTGATTCTATATAAGATACAATATGAAATGCATCAGGCCTTTTAAAGTTGAAGCTATATTCCAATATCATCTCATAGAGTTTGGTCTCTAGATGGAAAATATGCTATTTGCTTACTGCAACACAGATTACATGCCTGCGGGCTCCTGTGTTTACAGCCTCAGCATGGTGTTTTTGAACAAATGAGGCCTCTCTGCAAGTATTGATTGACATTTAATGTAAAGTGTACACATATGTGTTTCTTGTTGATTAAAGGTGTATAAGAAAAGGGTATCTTAAGATGAAGTGGACAAGATGGCTGTGGACAAATGTCAAGTATTGATCGATAAGTTTAAGATCAGCTGATGCTGGCTGTGTTATCAAGGGCTCTAATCCTCTGGGAGTTTGAACTATCAGGTTTGTTGGTTTCAGCAAGAATGATGAAGAGCACACTGGACACAAGTCAGTTCTGTAGTTTCTGAAACTGGTTGCCTTGTGGGAAAGTAAGTTGTTGTAAATGTAGTTTTTGAGCTGGTACGGGTACTTTGGATTAAACGGAAGACTGTGTGAATTGTCCTGAAAGAAATGGCACAAACAAGTATATTTCTTCGTACTTTAAAAACCCAGGCTTTTAATAAAAACAAAAACAAAAAAACAGTGAAGTATATGCATTGCATACTACTTTCACTTTGCTCGTTTGTCCCTCTCTCAAGTTTTATCAAACATAAGTCGTTATTATTTGAAGATTCCTTGAGGTTGGGGCAAAACTCCCACAGAATAAAGCTCAGTAGCATTGTACCACAAACATACAATGGTTTAGATGGTGGATTTATAAACTGTATCACAGCTGCATGTCTGTAGCTATGTTTCCATCCGCACTTTTTTATCCGAATCAAGTGATATCGACTAAATGCCTTATGGAAAAAGTAAAATTCAATGAAATTTCATGAATATTGATTCAAAAGGATTACGTCAGGTCTCATCGGATTTTATCTTGATCGATATACGGCTTATGCGATAAACGCTGATGGAAATGAAACGTCATTTAACGAATAAATAATGAACTGCGATTAAGTTTTAGGTAATTTTATGGTGGCAACTCGCCACAAAACGTAGAAGAAGAAGTTTTAGTTCATTTCTGCCCAGTATTTCCTCTCTGTCTGCACACATGGCGGGCGTCAACAAAGACAGATGGAAGTGGACGGACGAGGAGACGAGAGACTTTCTGAATTTCATTTATCAGGAACTCGCAAAGGAAATGGCCAACAAAGGTTAGGACAAGCCGTGGGACGTCCTGTGGAGTAAATGGAAGGCGCTCAAACAGCGAGACATGTCTCAAAAAAGAGTCTTGCAGCGATGCCGGAGGGACAATAAAAGACAAGTTGCATCTGCGTCATCGTAGCGATGTGTTGATAGCATCTTTGTTTTCTTGTTATAGCTTGATATGTCGCTATCAGCTGACACATGAGCTCTATTACAACTTGTCCGATATTGATAATTTGTTGGTAGATGGCACGATCCATTTTGTCTCGAAAAACTTTGTTCGCATATGTTGGCATGAATGTTGTGCGATTCAGTGCGAAAATGAATGGAAACACCTTAAAATGTCTAAAATCAATTTGATATGCCAATTTGATCGCAAAACAGCATGTGGCATCAATACCACAGGTTTTTATTCACTTTAAAGCCGTTGGATGAAACACACTTTCACCAGCTTTTTTTTACCGAATTTAAGATAATTCGATTGACAAGTGGATGGAAACTTAGCCAATGTCTGCAAACTGTGTACTGTAGGTGGGCCAACAGGAACAGGACCCCTAACTCTGCCAGTCTTAGTCCTTCGCTTCTAATACTGTTGTTCCGGGACTTTCCCTCACACTGTTACTTACTCATATAGAATGTAATCCTAATCTATCATGCTGTTTCGGCCTCATTGTGTCATCTAGCCAATTACAATTAATTTTCTCTGGCTCCAGTTCTGAGTTATTGTTTGAACAACACCTTATAAAGCAAAAGACAAACAACCATCCTGCAAGTTAGGTCATTTTCCATTGTTGGCCCTCTGAGACATCCTCTGGATCTCATTATGACAGCAAATGTGGGTTTGTTTAAAACAGCCATCAAGAGTTAACCATTATTTGTTGAGTTTCACATTGCTCCCTTTCTGTTTCTAAGGTAACCCCTCTTTACAGTAGCCCCCCTAGCTGGAAAATCTGTTTGCAACTAGACATTTTCGGTACTGTATTCCGCCGCATTTGTAAGGGTGACTTGATTATATAAAGCGGCATGCCGCCACTCAGATGTACCGGTATGACAAGACACAGTGTCGTACGTGTGAAACAACACACATGATAGATTACACTGAATTCCTCTTTCTTTCTAGTCCTAATTCCTTGATTTTCATCCAAACCTGTCTCCTCTGTCTAAATAATTACATTTAGTCTTTACCCTGTTTCAATCCTGCGTCCCGAGTGTTGCTTGTCTTTTGCTTTTACTTTTAGTTTCAAATGTTCAAGTGTTTAGACCCCATCACGTGTACTGCCACTGTTGAAAAACACATTTTCGTAATCTATGTTGAACAAAGAATGTTACATGTTGACCTTGTGCTGAGACCAAACCCCAGAACTGCAAGAGACAATGGAGCTGAAACATACATTATCCTACACTGGGTACCTTGGTCTCATTATCCGTTCCCATTCTGAAGAGACACAGTGGGAATGCAGTGCAATGCAGGATTTCTGATCCATTTCTGATGCTGGATGCCAGCTAGACTTTGGAAGTCCAGGGTTTCCTGAACTCATCACAACAGCCCCTGTAGATTTTGTTACTGGCTGAAGAATACTGACGTGTATGGTACAGTAAGTCATTCTTATTACCTTGACTTGACTATTGAATTCAGTAAGTGCTACTTGTTGGGGCAGCTTAAATTGACAAAAGCAACTTAATGTGTTGGGAACATTTTATGGGAATCACTCAGAGATCACTTCATATACTGTAGAGCCATTACTGTGTTATTGTGTTCAAAAGTGCTTCTTGTTAGGGTTGTGAAAATGTGATGGGATTAAGTTAGGGCTGGGCGATATGGAGAAAATCAGATATCGCGATATTATACCTTGATGTTGATATTGTGGAGATATTATGGGGTTGACAATTGGTGCTCTAACAAACTGTCTTCACAATGAGATTTAAGATTAATCTTCAGTAATGTAGATATAATGACTAAGTAGGTAAAGTACAGTACAGTACTGCCATTGAAAATATTGCGAAAAGATGCTGTATTGATTTTCTTTTCCCCACCCCTAGTTATTGCCCTCACAAAAGCACTCAAATGCAGGAAGTGGTCATTGTTGGGCCATCACATGAAAAAAGGCTAAAAGAGAGGAAAGAGAGTGAGTATCTGAGTGCACAAATGAGTGAATAAATAAATGATAGCTTTCTTGATTCAGGAAATCCATTAAATTGCCACTGTGGGTACCTTACAAACTAGTCCCGCTGTGGCAGGCCTGTTGCACCAACCTGAAGCTGATGATGAGATCCAGTCCCAACATTAGTTATCTGTTACAGCTGAGTTGAACTGTGGTTGGAAACTCGTGCCAGTATGTTCCCGTCAAACATTGTTCGGAGAGCTCTGGAGTGTTTTCCTTTTGGTGCTGGTTTGTTTAAACAGGTAGACACCTCGCTGGCTGGACTTAGGTGTCACCAGCAGCACCATGGTGCGTGAGGCACAGGTTTCTTTTTAAATGAGGACAGAGGTGTAGGCCTTGACGTCTAAAAATAATCTGCTTTATTAACAAACCTGTTACGGGAAACGACTCCCTAAATGGAAAGTTTCATTGTTGAAATACATGCTTGAGAGCTCAATGGCTGAATGCAGGCTACCACCTATAATTAGAGACACAGTTTAGCTGCCAAAGCTCCGCTGCTCTCTGTCTCTGGTCCTCAGGGTGAGAGGCCAGGGCCAGCGGCTAGAGCGGCAAAAGCCAATGTGTGCTACTTTGACCTATATATGTAACGATGTCTTTTGCATTTCTAATCCAAACAACGTCAAACTTGGCGTCACACTTACCCGTGTCCGTAGCAAGACACCTGTCAAGTTTGAAATCCAACTGTATAACGGTATGGTCAATATGCTCATACACACACACACACACACACACACACACACACACACACACACACACACACACACACACACACACACACACACAGACACTCCTTTATAGATAGATGTTTTCCTTCCCTGAAATGAACATCTAAGAAATGGCAGACAAGCCTGTGCAGGTATGTCCATCGTGGTTTACTTAACTTGCTGGGACTCTAATCCACTTGATTTAACATTTTCCACCACCCAAAATCTCTACCACTCAGAAGTCCTCGTCAGTTGTGTTTACAGGCCTTGGTTTGTTTGCATTTGTGCAGTCTGAACCTAAATAAACCCAACAAAAAAAGTAACAAAGTAAACTTTTCCACTATGTTTCGGTCCAGAGAAAACAAACTATAGGTGTGATTTGAGTGCCTTAGTCAACTATAATTCCTTTCCACTTGACACAAAAAACACCCACTAACATCTGGCTGCTGTCTTTTAATGGGAAAGGTTACATCTCATTACCAGTAGGGTTGGGCAATATGGCCTAAAACTAAAATCTCAGATTTTTTTTTAGACCACACTCGATTTACAATTGTAGTCGTTGATGCTTCACCCACATACTCTTGTCACAGCGCAGGAAAGCATATTGCCATCGCCCGATGAGTGATAGCGTTGTTTGGCTCATTTTCTGAAACGTTTCTGTAACCGTGTAGCATGAAAGCATGGCGGAATTAGCCAGACGGTTAACTAGCTCGCTAGTTTGCTCCCCCCGGTACCTCGGTGCCTCGACGGTGTCGGAAATGCACAGAGCTCTGGAGAGCTGGGGATGAGAGCAGGCGTGCAGAGCACCGGGACAAACTTACAGAAACATCACCAACGCTACATTACTATGAACCATGGGAGCAAGGGGGGGTTCAGTACCTGAATATAAATAAAAAGAAAAAAGAAAAGCGATTTTCATTTTTAAACATGGTCCTAAGTTGCACACTCCGCACACTGTCAAAAATATATAAAGTTAAATAATGGGCAAGGTTTCTGTACTAGACCATCCTTCAGGCAAGGCATCTTCTAGGACCGAAACATTGTCCATTGTTAAACTTTTTGCAAATTAGACAGTGTGTAGGAGTTTTCTTTCCTACTTTTGACCTGCTTGTCCCCCTCTGACCTGTATCATGTTGTAGATGTGCAAAATATTATTCTCTAAACATAGTCCGTCAATCTTAATGCAAGCAGCGCTCAAACATTGTTCCAAATGACTTGAAGTACTGAATAAGTAACAGATGTAAAAAAGAAGCGACCACATACTGGCCTTCATACTGCCTTTTAGTGTTTAATTGACAGAAAAAACAGGCATATTTGGCAAGGGGAAAAGAAGTCCATCAACTATTTTTAGCAGGTTTCCCGCTTTAAAAAAGCATGTTGGCTCTAATTTGTGTGGGAAAAGGGTGTGTATGATCTCTGGTGATAAGTGAAATCTGGCTTGTTGATAGAGATCATATCATGACTTTTCAGTGGAAAGCTCAGTTGGATTAATCCAAATGATTAAAATGTGACAGATGCCAGTCAACTCTCCAGCCAACTTCCCTGGCTGTGGTTTTCATTTGATTACGCCCACTCGGTTTTTGATTACATACACCTCTTGTTAGCCAAGCCAAGATGACCATATGGTGATGCAATAGATGACTATGAATAGCCCCCCTTGTGGGTTTGGACTACTAACTTATTTTTCACCATATTTCTTCCTCTGTGTCTCCCTCTCCTGTCCTCTGACAGCTCATTAGCTCAGGCTATCGCAGCCCCAACCCCACAGAACTGCCATATTTACACCACTAAATATAGTACAGGGCAGGAAAAAATACCTGCCTGACTCAGTGTGTCCTGAAACCTGGAAGCTATGCATACACTGCTCCCAATGTCTTGTCTTTGCGAGGTTTGTGAGAGATCTGTGCTCTGACCAAACACACTCCTCTGCATCTCGTTAGTGGTGAGGAGCTGCGTGCTTCAAATGTATTTTCATGGTAAACGTGAAGGTGTTACTGCAGCCAGCATAGAAACTTTATTTAGCCTTTACTCACATGGCTGCTGGTAGTGAATTCCCTAACTGTGTAATATGTAATTGTAATTCAATTCAGGGTGTGTATTTATAGTGTTGGCGCAAATACGTGACACCAGACATGATGCTGTGTCGAGCTTGAAGTGGAGGAAGCTAACAATGGGAGAATGGCTTTTATTTTTAAAGATCATTTTTAGGCCTTTATTGACCGGACAGCTGAAAAAAATGAAAGGGGGGAGAGAGAGAGGGGGAATGACACCCAGCAAAGGGTCGCAGGGCGGAGTCAAACCCGGGCCCGTTGCGTCGATGAGTAAACCTCTATATATGGGCGCCCGCTCTACCATCTGAGCTATCTGGGTGCTCTTCATTCCTAATATCAAGTCTTTACTTTGTGTCCAGCTCTCCATGTTTTGTCCAGTTTTTATGGGGCTCAAGTTTTATGAGGAGAAGCTTAATATCCGTCACTGTGACCAAATACTTCATCTGACGGCTTGATTTTGTGTTTCTTCCTTGGCCAAAGTCTGTTCTGTGTTGCTGCAGGGGTGGAAAAGTTTATGAAAGAAAGATCAGATGATGCTATTTTGGTTTTCTCCCTGCTCTGCCCTTCTCTATCCTGTCATAACACGGAATTAGAATTTCAAAAGGAAAAGCTGTTGGAAAGAGCTGAAATTTGCCAGCAGGCAAGGCAGGTATAATAAGTTATGAATGTTTAACAGTATTTGATGGTATTTAACAGTTGATTATTTGATGAATGTATTTAAGTCTGGATTCATAATGAACAGTTACCTTTATATTCAAACTTGTATTTCATTTTCACTATTTCTTTATAATTCTGTCAAAATGTGATATCAAGAGAAAATCCTCATTTAAGATGGTGATAAAATGGTAGAAAGTTCCATGGCATTGCAAAATGATTAGCCATATACAACCTCATGCAATACAGAGTATTGTAGATTTTGCATGTCATGTGTTATTGTATAATGTTCATGTATATGTATAATCATTTGCATTTAAACCTCATGTTGCCATAGAAGAGCATGATGGATGTGTTAAGTCTTAAAGGAAAGCCCTGCTGCTGTAGGCTACTCTGCACAGTCCAGCCTACAGCATCCACTCAGCCTGTCACTGGGGATAAGAGTGGAGGGCCCACTTATGAGAAGCGAGCCCCGTTGTTTGTGTCACTCAGTGCTTTGTGTTTTCTTCAAACAGCCAGTTGCTGTCGTGAGAGTCTACATGCCAGATTCACTGACTTGTCACAGCCTGTCACTGTGACAGCTGGCCATCAGTCAACAAGATAGCTTTCTCAAAATGACCTACAAATTGAAAATAATAGCGTTGATGTCACCATTTCCACTACCAGCTATTTTGCATTGGTCGCTTTATTTTTTTAGCATTAATCTGAATTCATTTGGGAAAACCACAAGATTCATTCCATAGAGTGGTGGTTATGAGAATTCTGGACTTAACCCTCCTTTTGTCCTCGGAATCAAATTTAACCAATTTTTAATGAGTTTCTAAATCAAATGTGGGTTTATTTAAGTCAAATTGGGAAAAAACAATAAATGTTTCCATACGACGCTCCTCGCAAGTTAAATAACTGATCAGTTCCCTATTTTCATTGAATTTGGGGTGTTTTATTTAATGTTATTGCATTTTAAGAAAAAAATAAGGATTAAGAACACTGAAAATAGTGACAGAAATGGAGGGAAAAAACAACAAAAACGTCCAAAAAAACGCAGGATAAAAATTGGCCAAGACATTGTAAAAAGTGAGGAAGAACTTCAGGAAGAGTTATAAAACGTCAAAAAGTGACAACAAATGTCGGAGAAAGCTTCAAAAACTTCAAAACATCATCAAAAATGTTCTAAAAAAATTGACAAAGAACTTTGGGAGTAGTGTCTTAAGGAGGTTTTAACTTAAAATTTTGACCCAGAAAATCTAAATGTTGGTCGACAGGAAGACAACACGAGGGATAAAAAAAAGTCAATGCAAAATGCATTAATTTCAATAGAACTGCTGCCGTCTGTGGTTTCGCTGGCACATTTTACATTTCTAGTTCAACTTTGGGTACCGTAACTTTGACCTTAGTTGTTAGTGAAGAGTATAAATTATAACCGCTCCTCAAAACAGGAATGGTTTGCAGATTATGTTAAATTATGAGACAAGAACCGACCGTCTTTTGAATAAACGGTGCAAACAGTATTGCAAAGTGGGAGTAAACGGCACAGAGAAAATAGAAATTGCGACTGACTAGTGCTAACATGTTCCCAGCTGGCTAGTGTGTTACAGCTGCAGTAGTTCCCCAACTAGCCCAGCCAATAGTTTACCTTGGACAGGATTCTCGCAATCTCATAAGTGGTGTGAAGAGCAACCGGCAGCTACTTACATAGTTACGGTGTGTGTGTGTGTGGGGTGTTGGCGACTGATTGACTATTTGTGATTGTCCTTTGTATTATCAAATGTACACGTGTCGTGGCTTTCAGCCCTTTCGTTAGTCAGGTTGCTCTCTGACTTCACACAAATTGCTGGAGGGTTCTTTTGGATGTCTGAGGCTGCCTCACATAGGATGAACCTGAGGTCTAACAGCTTGCGCATTTCCAAAACAGGACAGAACTGAGGTCACACTGCAGATAGATGCTCAATGCGAGTCATCCCTAACCCTTCCAAATTAGGAAGTTGTAGAGAGCCCTCAGAAAGAACAACCTTATGTTGCGCGTTTTATCAGTGCAGATGTTTACATTCTTCCTCAGGTTTTTCTTCTAAATGGCAATGAATTATCGAAGGTCGTCACTGTATCCTTGGTCGTCCTGGATGTATCTTATTTGGTACATCCAGCTTATCTGGCTGTTTTTCTGAGCTGTGTCTCCCAGGTGCTGAGTCAAGTCACCATGAGGTGTAGACATGATCATCTTGCTGATGTGGAGAAACCATCTGCCCCCCGCCCCCCAGCTGGCCCGAGCTGTTGATGTTACCAGTTAAAATAAACAGTCACTCACTGAACCAGACAGGAGACTTTATAGTGGGGGTATTTCAGGGGAAATGACGCACTCACACACACCGTCTCACATATGTGAATCTGGAGACGGACTCTTAGTAACATATAATATGAGACGGGAACTTTACAGTGGGTCGACACAGACAACTTTTTCAGTCCATAAATCCTTCTCAGGAGGATTTGATAATGCGTTTGTGAGCAGAGCGGGGCGATGAACAGCCAGGCCCCATTGGGCCCAGATAAGGAACGGGGAAAAATGTGGGAGTGTTGACACGGAGCAAGAGAAGGGTTGATAATAAATAATTATAATAATAATAATAATCTTTATTTATACAGCACCTTTCATACAGAGAGTGTAGCTCAAAGTGCATTAAAACAAAGCGGAGGGACCACAAAACAAATAACATTAGTTAACAAAAATCAACAAAATCAGTGTCTAAATAATCAAATAACAGAAGCTGCAATTCTATAATTAATACAGTTTATTGATCCCCAGTAGGGAAATTCAATTTACCCTCCTTTTTTGTTGGTAATCACTACACACAGGCCTGAAATATACACACACACACGCTAAGTCCTAGGTACGGAAGTGACAATTAGTTGGTTCACTCCAGGATGGGAAAGCCAGGGGGGGGGGGCGACACCTCCTACTCATCCCACTGATGAGGCCATAAGATTCCCTGAAGAGAAAACAGTGGCGGTTCATGTTGTTGTGGACCTGTCGGCTGTCAATTTCAGCAAAGACATTTATTTTGGTCATTTTAGATCTTCCGTCCGAAAGGTAAAAGCCACCATCAGCAATTGGCTATAGTAATTAACAAGGCTCATTAAAGTCAGACGCAAAAGATGGGAATCTTCACAAGCTCTAGATTAGATTAGATTAGATCATATTTTATTCATCCCATAATAATAGTAAAAAGCAGACCACCAAACAAGCAGAGGTAGCACAACCCATGTTACCTCTCCTTAAGATAGATATTAAGTATAATATTTGATTCTTACTGCTTGCTGCCACTTTCTGTTGCCATCAAAATGTAGTGTGGTGCAAGTCTGACGTCCACAGACATTAACAACCACACAGTGCTAAAGGTTTCGTGTTTAATGTGTTTGGTATGAAAGTAAGGGTGTAAGCTATTACTGTGTTGTTCTAGTCTATTTACCCTATGCCATTTACATAAAACCAGGTTACGTTAGTAACCGGGTTAAAAACAGAATTGCCCTGTGCTAATAACCCTAAAGTGGCTGTCATATGTCAAACCCACAGAGCACTAATGTCACTACGGTTTTTCATGAGTAGACCTTAGAGCTCTGCAGCCACGATGCTTCAGCTGCAGCCGTCTCCCTTCTGCACATGCACAATGTTAGTAGACATGCAGAGCGGTGTTTCCTGAAGGATTTCTCATACATACACAAGGGCGGCAGTGAGTCAGGTGGTAAGAGTCTACCGATCAGAAGGTTGGTGGTTTTATCTCTGGCCCTGCAGTTCCATGTCGTAGTATTCATCGGATTGTAAATGAGTGTGAATGCTTATCTGATGAGCAGGTGGCACCTTGTATAGTGGCCTCGGCCACCAGTGTATGAATGTGTGTGAATGGTTCCTGTACTATGTAAAAACGCTGGGAGTAGTCGTTTAGACAATAAAAGCGCTATATAAATACAGTCCAATTACATTACACACTCTATATTTCCCAAGCTGTACCTCCATGTCCAGATATGCATGGCTGTTTAGTCACTCATTACATTTAAGGATGGAAGTTGTGTGTTTAGTAAATGTTGAGTGTATTTATGGTCTTTTCAGATCAAATGTTCATTGATTTTCTTTTCTTTTTCTCCCATATGACGGGCCTCTTGTGTCACATAGTGAATGAAAGAGAAGGTTCTACTAAAATTATTGTTATCAACTTAATAAAGATTCCATTCACACAAATCACAAATAAATCTCACTTGACTGTTGGTATTTAGCCATGCAGATAGTTGTGTTTTTATCTGTTGAGGTTTTGAGATAGCTGTGTCTGAGAATACAATGATTACATACACAAGAATACAAGAATTACATTTATCTTGTGCAGGTTGAAATTTCAAAGCCATATACCTTAAAACCTTGTGACGAAAGGTATTGCATTAGGGCTGCAGCTATTGATTATTTAGTTATTGAGGATTCTCCGATAATTTAATTGATTAATCGAGTAATAAATACTTTTGCTTTGTAGTAAACAGGAAACAGTAAATATACAAAAGAGCGGTTTCCTTTTTTAGAAAAAGCAGAACATGTATTGCCTAAATTGCATAAAATAACAGGAATAGAGTCTAATATTTTAAGCATTGGCCACCAAACCCCTTATTCTGTTGGCTAAAGCACATTTTTGGTGGCCCAAATGGTAATCTTTTTTGCCCCCTCCCCCATCTGTCTTTACACTGCATATGCAAAAGAGCTGTTTACTATGCCCAGGTAAATGTGACTGTTCAAAGCTTACACTGTTCAGTGTGACATATGTTAAGAAGGCTAATACTGAGTGAGGAGAAAGAATAAAGAATGCAGACATCAGCGGTATGGTCCGGTATTAAGTAGCCATAAGGTTATGGTCTGGTATCAAGTAGCAGAGGTATAGCGGTTGCCTACCAATTGGAAGGTTGGTGATTCAATCTTTGGCCCTGCAGTCCCATGTCAAAGTGTCCTTGGGAAAGACACTGAACCCCCGAGTTGCCATCGGAGTGTGAATGTTGTGTCGGGTTCGTTCCCGACACAACAGCCGTATGGTAAGTTTGTGTGTGAAGTCTTTGATAAGTATCTGCTCTTTGTCTTGCATGTCATGTTACGTTAATGCTCTACAGATATGACAGAAGTTCACTTAGGCCAAGTTTTGATAACAGCACATGGGATGTTGGGGGTTTTTAACTCCTCTGTAAGCCTGTAAGTTTGATGTAGACTTTGTACAGGAAGGGATCTGTCCATGCACGATGACAACCATGGCCTTTTTCCTCTGTTCACGTTCATGTTTGCAGCTTCTTGCGTAATTCTCACTTTTTTTTTTTTTTTTGTACCAAACTTTGTGGTTGAGGCTGCCCCACGTGGGTTTTGTTACAGCTATGATGCCCTTAAAAACCAAATACAGAAGTAAAGAATGTCAGCTAGTTTGCAGAAAGATGTTTTTAATGGTGTGTCATGGAAGTGTGAATTCATACCTGGAATTCTGTGCACAGTTCATGTCCAGTACTTAAACTTGCGTCAGCGTTGTTTATCAGAGGAATTTGGCTCACTTTCACTGTATAAACCCAAAGTGCGTGTTTTGAAGAGTTTGCTTAGCAACAGCAGGCCTGACATATGATATGTTGTGATGATGTCAGTTTTACACCTCTGACTGTGTTTGTTATAGTCACACATGCTCATGCGTTACTCTCCATCCTACTGCGTTATCGCTCATGGGGAGATGCACAAATTGAATGATTACAAAAATGCTCCTTCTCTATAGAAACTTTTGAATAAAAGATCCATGGCTCGTAGCCTCAAAGTTAATTAGTATGGTTCATAGATACTTTAGACATAGCCACGCTAGCTGTTCCCCACCTGACAAGCTAAGCTAACCAGTATCCATCCTCTCATCTAACATCATCAAATAAGCCTACTTCCTAAAAGTTGGCCCTACTCCACTCCTCTACATCTTCCAGTTACATGTGCATCAGCAAGTGTGTATAATGTTGGCAGTAGGCAAACTAATGTCATAATGTAATCACTCTGTAAACATATGAGAAAGCTTCTTTACATTTGAAACCAGACCCCATAACCATTAGGGGTGATTTTTATATGAAATGATCTTTCGACTATTGAAATCAAAAGTAGGATCGTATTTTTTTTTTTCTCAATCTCCAAAATATTGAAATTGAATCAAATCGTGACATTAAAATCAAAAGTCAAATCTCATAGTGGATTTGGAGAATCGTGACACCCCAAATAACCAGAGCCCAACCGATATATCGTCCAATATTAGCCATTTCCCGAACTATTGATATCAGCATTAATAATGGCCAATTAAAAATTAAATAAAATTATTCTAAATAATGATTCTGATAAATTAATATTTAAAAATAAATTAAAAATGTACGGTCAACCATGTTATGAGCGTTGGCGACGCTCTACAACGTCCCTGTTGGCAACACTGATTATTTGGTTTTTGTTCAATGGACTTTAAGTTTCATGTCTTAAGTTTGTATTTTTATGCATTTTATTTATCAGAACTTTAATATATTTTGATGTTCCTCTGTTCTGTTGTGACAATAAAACAATTTAATATATTATTTTAGTGAGAACTCATATATAATTACAAATAACTAATGTTAGGGAAATCTGTTTATGTTTTGTTACACGTTTCTGGATTTTTTTTCGGCCAATATATATATTGTAATATCGGATTTTTAAATAACCAAATATTTGGTATCAGCCTTGAAAATCCTTCAAGGCTCTACTAATAACCAGTGTATTTGCTGGTAGACCTTTTATTATGAAGAAGCTACGGACGGACCACAAAACATGTATTACTTCATATTTGGATATGCCAGAGGTAAAATTGCTTCTTAAACCCAGCTGGCTGTTAAAACTGACTTACTTCTGACTTACTGTGAACTCTCTCTTTGCCATTCAAAACTTTTTTTTTTTCCAAATTAGTATTTTATTATTATATTATTGTTATCTGCTCACATATCTGAAGTGCATAATGAGTGTCTCATGCCGCCTCAGACATAATGTAATGAACTTGTTTTGCCAGTTTGACAAAAACTCTAAACTATTGACACTTTATTATCGACCCTAAACAAGCTGTAGTCTCTCCCAATGTCTCTCTGTTTCTTTGCATCTACTGTGTTACTGCTGTGGTTTCTTAATCTAGTGAAAGCAGCTTCTTCAGCCATGTTGCACTTCTTCTCACTCCTTTTATCCCCTGCAGAGATCTCTACACTTACCAGTTCCCTTTATCTCTTTCCCATACACACTCAGGCCCACATTCCCAGCAGGACGGCTGTTTACTTAACCCTAAGCCTTTGATTGAGTGTCCTTATTGTCTCTGTCCACATACAGTCGGTGGAAGAGTTCCCAGTTAAGGCTATTGTTTTCTTTCCACTATGGCCCCAGCCTGAAAAAGTACAAGCTGGTCTGGCCAAGTCATCAAGCAGGGCTTGGTACTGAGTCTGACTCTGCTTCTGACTGACTATTCTTTTCCCCTGACCGCTTACTCTTTCGGGTTTCCTGCTCTAGAGTAGGGATCAACTAATTATCGGCCCATTTTTTTTGACAGTTTGCTGGTTCATCTGTATCATTTTCTTTTTGGCCTGATAACCAATAAAGTTAATTTATGAAAAGGTGTGCAACTTTGGCTCTGCTCCAGCTCTGTGTCTGTCCCGCTGCTTTGGTTTCACTCACCACTGAGTCTGACTTAATGTCCCGCCCACAACACTGTGTGATTGGCTAGATATTATACAAGTAATGGTCAATCAACACTCAACCTCGCTGCTAACAGCCAATCAATACTCATCAACCTCCGCTGAAATGCAGCAGCCTAGAGCAGAAGCGTCTCTTTCTCAGTGCAGTTTGTCCGCTAAGCTTCTAAGGTAAGGCTGCAGGAATTTCCCACACTAAAGTTGCAAAAGTTGCTGTGCTTCTGTAAATATCTGGTATAATTTGGCCATAAATAGACATTTTTGGTGAATTAAAAAGCATGTTCAGTTCTTGCATCAATCAGAGTGTTACATTGTTCAAAAGTATATCTTCAGTCACTTAGAACTCCGTCTGGTTTCACTCAACAACTTGCTAACCCATAATGGAAAACTCCTGCCAGATGAACATCAGTATTTGACTGTTTGACACTCTCCGGTTCCCATTTAAGGCAAGCCAAGATGTAGACACACACACACACACACACACACACACACACACACACACACACACACACACACACACACTTGCTACTGAAATAGCTTGATAGCTTCTGTTATATGTCACATGGCACTCCAAAGAGTTTCAGCTTTATATTTATTATACTTGCAAAAGTGGAGTAGTGTCTGTAGATATGTACTACTACTGAGTATATATGCATGGATTTTTCTTTTTTTATATGGCTATTGGGAGTAGGCCTGCACGATATTGGAAAAAACTGACATTGCGATATTTTTTCCCCCCTGTGATATATATTGCAATATGAAAAAACAAAGTAATTTTCAAAAGATGACATAAATAGCTCTATTTAGAAATAAAAAATAATTCTGGACTACTGTGGTGATTTTGTAGGGGAGTGCATCTACATAGAAGATGAACTATGACAAACTTTAATGCTTTATAAACACCAAAGCAAGCAAGCAAGTGCTGTGACTAACGTTACTCTTCTGATGTGATTTTGGAGAGGGATGTTAGGTAGAAATACGCTGGTTGACTAGCATGACACCATTGTATTCATATAATAATATCAATCCAGGCTGAAGTGTATGACAGTGACTGCATGTTGCTTCCTCTAAATGTCAGGTTGTGGTCGACTAGCGGGGCCATCTCGTTAGTTTGATAAATTGATCAGACCTGCATGTCGCGCGCACTAGCAACAAACTTTGTGTATCCATGAACAATTAAATCAGTGGAAATGACGTTAGATCAGACACAGACTTCTGTAGTAGATTAGTGTTACGTTTCCAGTGTCGCGGCTCCAAACCGTAACGTTAGTTGGGACAGACGGACCCCTTGTTTATTTAGGCTAACTATATTAGCTTTAGCCTGGCTGGTAGCAGCTTTCTGTGGGGGGAAATGGCTGGGAGACGTTGTGATTATGTTGCATTAATCAGGTGATTTAGTTCGCATTTGCAGCGAACATAAAACACTGACTACTGTAGCTTCACTGACTACCCATCAAACTATGCATCACTGTGTCAGCGGCAGCTGCTGCCTACGGGACTTTTCTACACACCGAAAGCCTCACTTCCCATAACAAACCCCTAACGTCACATACACGCGTTACCCACATGGCTACTTGTCTTAATGGGGAAGGGTCGGCCGGTAATAATCATGTAAAAGGACAACAGTGAAAGTTTACTTTCCTACAGTATCAAGCAGTAAAAAGATTAGCGTCAACATCGCAACGTCCTGCGATGTGACAGTCGCGCATGCGCACATCGCAATGTCAATGCTAAAACACAATATCGTTCAGCCCTAACTGGGAGTCAGTTGTTGTTTTCATCCTCGAGATGCAAATAGAGGGCCAGCTGCACAAGATGCTGTGGTGTTGGAGCTTGGCACCTACTTTAATTACTGCATCATTTGTCCTCCCACTCTCAGCCTCACTTCTGGGGAAAATGAAGGCACAGAACAGTTAGGTTTTAATTTTTCAAAAATACTAAACATCAGATTAGTACGGTATTCTAAAACAGTAAAATCTACATTCTACACAAAAACTGACACGGCAGTGAAGCACATTGATCTGCAACAATCGGTCTCCCTCTGTCTTTGCACCAACATGCATAGAAGGTGCTCCATGCTAGGCATACATAGCACAATGCAAGTGTACAGCATTTCTTCGCTGTTGGACAAAAAGCAAAAATCCATGCTATTGGTCAACCTCAATGACTTTCTGTGGGTTTTTACAAATATTCAAACGCTGACGAGGCAATTTCATCTAAGGTGAATGGGTCAATTATATTTTTTTCAAATTTTAATTTCCTGAAAAACAGTGGTTTTGGACATACAGTATTTTCACCCGACAGCAAAGATTTTAAGTTTTTTGTATAGAAATAACATATATTAGTTTTCTTGAAATTCCCTTATAATAAGTATATCAATAAACAATATACTTTTATACTTTATAACACACTGAAATATAGCTGTAAGCATGTATAGGGGCATTTTGGCCTGTGAATCATCTATAACTGAAGAATGACAAATCATATAGCACTGTTCTTTTCATATACAGTAAAATGACATATGTTTTAATATGAAGTATTTATTTGTTAATAGGGGTGTAACGGTACACAGACGTCACGGTTCAGTTTATACCATGATGGGTTCGGTGCAGGTTTGGTACAGCGGAAATAACAAAGAAATGCACAAGAATCTGCTTTTTTTTTTTATTTATTCATTCATTTTGGACAGACATTAGTGCAAGTGTCAAAGATTGGCAAAATCCTCCTGCCCCGCTGGCAACAGTGGTAAGCTATTTCTCATTATAAAAAGACTTGAGACAAAACATTGTCTTTTTTACAGTGATAGTGACCCCGATCCTAAGCAAAAAAACAAGGAGGCTTGACTGTGCTGATGGGCCTGAGTTGGACACAGCTGGGTGGGAGTGTGACCACTCCCCAATGATTTCCCCTTTGTTTGTGAAATTATCACTGGGGCTTTGCCAGTTTTCCAGCACACACTGTTTGTGTGTGTGTGTGTGTGTGTGTGTGTGTGTGTGTGTGTGGCCTGTTATCTGCCTTATCATCCCTGGCCTTTACAGCGGGTTATCACCTGGTTCTTCCACTGCGGACAGCTCAAACAATGCAGACCCTCCCTCGTCTCTTTACCACTTCTGCCTCTCCTCTGACAGCTATATATATATATAAACCTCAACCACAAGTTTGTCTTTGTCTATGACATCCTATTATTTCTTTATGCGGTTGCTGGAAAAAGGTCCCATGTTCCCTGGCCTGGGAAACTGTGTGACAGTTAAGTAGGTCTACATAGCCTCACCCAAATTTCCTCTTCCAGTAGTAAAACAGTGAGAAAGCTAGCAAAGGAACTACAGCAAGTGGATTGGGTATTTGACATTGTTAAATAATGCTCTTCCTGGTGTTTGTTTGGGACACATTTTATTTATTCATTTATTTGTTTTTTTTGCTTCATCTACACCTCAGCTATATCAGAGATGTCAGTCAGTGTGTCTGTGCTAAAGTGCAATTCCTTGATGAGCGAGCTTAAGATTTGTCCCGGGAGCAGTAAACGGTTTGTAACATAGATTTGAACAGAAAGATGGACAGTTAAGCAGTGATTTAAGTGGTCATTGAATTGACAGGCCATGAACAAAAGGAAGAAGACTTCACACGGCACCTGCACGTACACTTGTCTAAAGGGTTGCCCTGGCCTTTTGCCTGCAGCCTGTCAGCGCTCCGTCAGACAAAGTGTCTGTTCATCCCTCGGGCTCCATGGGACATGCCAGCCTTGAAATGCCTGTCCACACACCAGCTGGACAGACGGTAGCATCTCCACCTTGCCTGCCTCAGAGGTTTTTATTACCTAATTTGGCCAGCGAGAAGGTAGTTAGAGTAGGAGGACAAATTCCCGGTAAAAACAGAGCACATTTATCCACCTGCTAATGTTCATAATGTAGCTTTTATAGGGATTTATTTTTTCTGCATGACAGATGGTAACCTTGTTAAATTGCGTAAGTAAAATGTGTAAATGTATGTTCCTGCTCGAGTCGCGCTTTGTGTGCCAGTTGGGTTGCAGAAACATTCTAGCTATACTGTGCTAAAATCATCACTTTGGCTATTAAAAGCTGTCAAATAGACATAAAACTGTCAGACTGCAAGTAGAACAAGGATTACAAAATCTGGCATCTGGTTTGTGCTCCATAGGCTGGCTGTGCCCTTTATATCCAGAGATACAGCGATATATATTCTAGGAACATTCAACTGTTTTACTGGCAGTGTGCTGTTGACCCCTTACAGCCCTGGCCTAGTTATATCTCCTTCTGTTACACTCCTCTTTATCCGGATATCTACCTGTAGTAAGACTGGAACTATAACATGTCATATTATTCAAGTCTTATAGACGGCTCAAGAAGAGTATTTGCATGGTCAAATTTCTCCTGTCTGTATAATGATACAAAGCACAACTTTGGTGCCTCAGTGCTCAATCTATAATGAGCAGACGTAGGGCTGGGCGATGTGGAGAAAAGCGGATATCACGATATTTTTGACCAATACCTCAATATCGATACTGCAACGATATTGTAGTGTTGACTATTGGTGCTTTCGCAAAATATTTACACAATGAGATTTTTAATAAATAATCATCAGTAATGTGGATATGGCGGGTAAAGGCAAATAATAGAACAGTTACAACAGTCTGGTAAGTTCAGAAAGTGACATCACCATTTTTATAATATGCATTATATTTATTAATTAAACATATTTATGAAGCATTTTTTTTTACTCTTTATAATAACTGAGCTAACTCTGTTTGCGTGTGAAGGCCACGAGACATGGCAGAAAGCTCTGGATTGAATCAAATAAAGGGACCTTGAGTTTTTTTTTTGTTAAATTACTATTTCCTACTGTGCCAATTTAAAAATGTCCTTAGTGTGGGGCGGCGTCTAGCTCACCCAGTAAGAGCGTGCGCCCGATGTTGGCTGAGTCTTGCAGCGGCCCGGGTTCAACTCTGACCTGCAGCCCTTTGCTCTTTTGCTCTAAAATAAATGGAAAAAAATCTTAAAAAAAAAAAAGTCAGGGTCAAATTTTGTCAATTGTAATCACTCAATTTTTTCTAATTCCATGTTGCTCTTGAGCAGAACACTCCTCCAGTGGAGGTGCTCAGTGGCGGTGTGTATTATTTTCAGTGTAAAGATTCTGTCTCTGGATAAAGTGATGGTTAAGTGGAGTGTAAGTGGAGTCAAAGCTACTGTATGTTTGCATTCTCAGAGTAAGTCCACATTAGCACATTGGGTGTTGGTCTTGAGTGAGACGCTTTTTACATCTACATGTTTGCACACATGGATCCCAACTCAGCGACAGTGAGAGGCAGAGTGAGTGTCTTATCTGATTGGCTGCTGGCGGAGTTAAAGTGGTATGTAATGGGACACTTAAG
Source organism: Percina caprodes (assembly GCA_013375575.1). Classification (NCBI taxonomy): domain Eukaryota; kingdom Metazoa; phylum Chordata; class Actinopteri; order Perciformes; family Percidae; genus Percina; species Percina caprodes. The sequence continues at coordinate 111,634 of JABXJD010000621.1, read as the reverse complement.
AAGATCAGTGGCCGGGGATGCTGATCTGGGTTTGGCCTTTCCCCTCCGTCATATTTTCCACTTTCCGCTTCTATGCCAGAAAACGTAGGACACGACTTTCACCCTGTGAAACCGTGGCAACATCTAACATGGCAGAATAACATAGGCTTTTTCATGGTGCTTGAACATTCACAATTTCAATGCCATGGTAGTTAGCTGGACTGATTATTCTTATTTATTTATTCTTTTATTTTTTTATTGATTTTGATAGCAAATACATGCATACACATGGACATGGGGAGTACAATGCCCTTTCATTGGCTGCAATCTTTCTTAAAGGCTAACTGTCTCCTACAATATAAATGATATCCTCTGTCCTTTTAAGAGCTGAAATTAAATAAAGTAATCTAGATTACATAATCTAATTGGTGTGTTAACTATAGTTACTATGAGTCTAATACAACAATGTTTAGGCCCAATGCATTTGGCCAGTCAAACAGCAGCACAGTGAAGACACTATGCTACTGGCCAACGGCATGAATTCACATGACAAGAATTCATCAAAGTTAACTTTACTTCAGAGATTCATGCTGAAAGGCAGAGTTTCTATTGAAATGAATTGATTTAGCAGGTGTGAGAGGGCTAATAGGAGACAGACGAGCAGCTCAAACTAGAATCACATTAAGCAAAACAAGACCAGATGCAGCCATTCTACTTCTTTTTTTCCTCCAGTAGCTATTGTTATTATTGTTACCTCAAACCTAGTTATTCATTTTTGTTTATCACGCTGTTGTAGGAAAGATGCTGCAGAGAGTTAAAGTGCCCATATTATGAAAAAAAAACAACTATCTGGGATTTGGGGTGTTATTTTGTGTCTCTAGTGCTTCCACACACATACAAACTTGAAATTACAAAAAACTCTCCATGCTGTTTTGAGTGAGATCCGGTTTCTGAATGTCCTCTGCCTTCAGTCTCCGGGTGAGCTGTTCAATATCTGCACGGCTTTCTACATCACTAGCCCAGACAAGGTGGCTAACCGTAGCATGCTAGCTCGTTATCAATGGCAAAACACTGCTACAACACACACTAGTTGACCATAATCTCCAAAATAACTACTTCCTTCTACTTCCCACAAAGGCCCCTCGTCTAGAAGAAGTCTCCCAGCTAATCCTGCCTTGGACTGACCAAAGCTGGAGAAACAGTTATCTAGCTGATGGGATCTTACCTAGCTACTGAGCATGTGCAACTCCAAACAAAGATAGTATAGAAGTGGGATGTCTCACTCTGTAGCTACAAAAGAGACCTAATCACACAGGGATGTGCAGTACAACAAAAATATGGTGTTTTTTGAAAATGAAACCATTTAAACCTATTCTGCTACATCCTCTAAATACAATTATCAACCTAAACATGAGCATAATATGGGTGCTTTAATGTGTGAAACAACCTAAAAACAATGGCCAGATGGCTCAGAAGTGCACAGGCAGGCCCAGTGTGTGCATGTGTGGGCCTTAAACTAACATCCATTTCACCTGGGGGGGGTAGTGAAGGTGAGTTTAGGAGCACAATATTTTGCTTTGCTTCTGTCTGTGTGACTCAGTGGAGTTTCTTCACATCAGTTAGAGACGTGTGTGTTCGTGTGTGTGTGTGTGTGTGTGTGTGTGTGTGTGTGTGTGTGTGTGTGTGTGTGTGTGTGTGTGTGTGTGTGTGTGTGTGTGGCCAAAGAATGTTTGTGAGTTTGTATAAATTTTGCATCTGGAACAGAGAGATTACATAGAAGTTTGTCTCTCAATTCCTGTTTATGTGTCTCTAATGACGACCAGTTCACACTCCTTATCCTTTGTGTGTGTGTGTGTGTGTGTGTGTGTGTGCGCACAGTTTCCCCATTTCTTCCTGTCTTATTGTATGCCTTTATTCTGCTGGAAGGTCACCAGAGAGGGACAGGACTCCCCGGGAGACGTGATTAGATGTATGAGATGATGAATGGGAACAGACTGAAGTAAATAGGAACTCGGGTGGTTGCATCTGTAAAACTGAGGAGGAGTTTTGTGAGACCCACTTCACTCTAAAGGGACCCACTTCAGACCCACTTCACTCCAAAGGGAGACGTAGCTCAACTAGGGATGGGTATCTTTTTGATTTTTAAGGCCGATACTGATTCGAATATTTGGTAATTTAAAAATCTGATATGTGACACATCGGCCGATATACTGTATATTTAAAAAATAAAAATCCAGAAACGCGTTACAAAACACAGATTTCCCTAACATTAGTTATTTGTAGTTATTTTTAACTTCTCACTAAAATAATATGATAATAATTTGTTTTATTGTCACAACAGAACAGCGAAACATCAAAATATATTAAAGTTCTGATAAATAAAATGAATAAAAATACAAACTTAAGATGGATGGGATGAACAGGGATGTTGTAGAGCGCCCTCTGGTGGACAAACTATGCCACTCCAACACTCAACCCCCCCAACGCATGGTTGATAGTCTGTTTTTTATATTTTAAATATTAATTTATCAGAATCATTGATTTGTCATTAGAAATTATTCTGATGAATGGGTATTTAAAAAATATATATATATATATATATATATATATATATATATATATATATATATATATATATATATATATATATATATATATATCAAATCAGCCATTAAATGCCGATAACGATATATCGGGAAATGCCCAATATTGGCTGATAATATCGCCCCGCCGATATTTCAGAAAGGGCTCTAGTATTATTACTCTTTATCGATTTGGTATTTCAACGGTATTCTAGTCGGTACTTTTTTTAAGGAAAAAAGACCCAAATTAACAACAGAATTATTATTTTCTCATATGCAGTGTATATCAATTCAAACTACAAAAGCATTGTGTTGAGAAGATTATAGAAATATAAAAGAAATAATGAAACAGCATTTTTTTCTTAACCCTCATGTTGTCTCTGGGTCAAATTGACCTGTTTTCCTATATCAATGTTCTTTTTAATTCCCCAAAATAACATGATTGATTCCACACAACGCTCTTTGGCAAGTACAAATCTCTACTTTCATTCATTTTGGGGCGTCTTATTCAATTTTATAGCATTTGAAAAACAAATTGAAGTGTTTTTGAAATGGTATTGAGTAAAATATTCCAGTCTGTGATTATCCATCAACTAGGAAATAATTCCTAATTTCTGCTTTTCTAACTCAAACATTAGGTATAATTTCCTATAAATGAGGTTTATTGACCATAAATTCCAAAAATAACTGTAAAACTAAAGTTAATAAGTTAGTCACGTAGTGTTGAAAACGTCAAAAAGTGGCAAACATTGCAAAAAGTGTTGGGAAAAAAGGACAAAAACATTGATTAAAAAGCGTCAAGTAAAAGTGTTGATTTTCATTTTGACGGAAGGACAACACGAGGGTTAAAAAAAAAACAACGTATTGTTATTTTTGTTACTTAGAGTCTTCCCTGCAGCTCACTACCGTTAAACTTTCTGACCATGTCCGATTGAATTTATGAATGCGCCCACACCAATCAGCTGGCCAATAGCTACTTGTAATCATTAACTCTTGTTGTCGCTTACTTTACTTAAGTCCGTGTTGGCTCCAGCTGCTAGCAGACAACATAGCTGGGGCAACGATAGATGAACTAGCTAGATAGTCGAAAACTGGATTTCTCCGTCTCTATATGATGGACTTTACTTTAAAGTTTTGAAAGAATACGCGTGTTTTCCGCCTTCAAATGCGAAATACACTTGTGGCAACAAGGATTATTTGTCAGCCTCAATTATCCCACGTGTTGTCTTTTGTCAAAATTGAAAATCAACACTTTTGTTGATGTTTTTTATCGATGTTTTTAACCTTTTTTCAATGTTTGTCACTTTTTTTTAAGGGTTTCAACACTACGTAACTCTAACTTAACCTAACTTAACTTTGGTTCTAGTTATTTGGGGAATTTATGGTCAATAAACCTCATTTATAGGAAATTATACCTAATGTTTGAGTTAGAAAAGCAGAAATTAGGAATTATTTGGACTAAAATTAAAGGAATGTATGTTGATGGATAATCACAGACTGGAATATGTCAACTTTTACTCAATACTATTTCAAAAACACTTCAATTTGTTTCTCAAATGCTATAAAATTGAATAAGACGCCCCAAAATTAATGAAAGTAGAGATTTGTACTTGCCAAAGAGCGTGTGGAATCAATCATGTTATTTTGGGGAATTAAAAAGAACATTGATATAGGAAAATGGGTCAATTTGACCCGAGGACAACATGAGGGTTAAAGTAAAGTGTAACCACACTAGAACCGGATTTTGTGTGTGTAGATGTGCACGCGCAGCAATGTGTGTGAGTGAGCGCTCAGATGTTTTAATCCCTGAAAACAGTGAAGCATTTTGCGCATCTGTGAGTAAATCAGGATTCAGATTTTGCAGTCCGCTCTGCTGTGCCCAAAACGGTTTGCCTTTGTTCAGGTGATCATCGTTTTTTTTTTTCTTTCCCAGTGTCTGCCCACATCACAGCTCCCACTCATCTATATGATACAGCAGTTCTAGCGTTCATTCTATTTGTGGACTGCACTCATTTCTCAGTATCTGGAGAGATGTGTGAAGACTTTGGATAAGACTAAATTTGATTGTTTTGCTGTTGCTGGCTTCAACAAAGACAGAGGCGCTATGCATGGCATTCTTGGTTGGCCAGGCAGAGACAACTATCAGATGGATTGCCCTGAAATTTTCCCAGACTTTTTTTTTTGCCCACAGGATAAATCTAAGGGACTCGTCTTTCCATCAAGTGCCAACATTAGGTCGAACTTTAATTTGGGAACTCCAAAAATAGTAGTCTGTTCCATCTTGTCGTTGGTCAAGTCAAATAAATAGGTAGGCATTCCTTTTGAGCCATTGTTCCATCTTTCGTTTCTCCAAAGTATTTGTTGTTTTCTTTTCTAAAGTACTGTTGTTTTTCAACTTATCTAAATTGCAACGAATAATCAAAGTGCTTTTACATAGTACAGGAACCATTCACCATTCACACACTGTGGCCGAGGCTGCTGTACAAGGTGCCACCTGCTCATCAGATAAACACTCACACACATTTACACTCCAATGGCCCAAGGACACTTTGTCATGGGACTGCAGGGCCAGGGATCAAATCAACAACCTTCCAGGCAGGCGACCGCTCTACCACTGAGCCACAGCCGCCCTTATACACCTATGATTTCGAACCACAGAGTAACGTCAGACAATCCACTTCCTGTTTACACCGGCACGCAAATGCTCAGTGAATGCGTCAGACGTTTTAATATGGACGGATTTCATTGCTGATACACATCTTAAACGCTTGTGTGGACCGAGATTGTTTATTAAAAAAATCAAAATGCAGTTTATAAATGAAAATGTATTAGTGTGGTTGTAGCCTTAGGTGCACATGAGACTTCATAAGCACTATGCTTTTTCTTATATGGCAGGACACTTCTTCATCTCACAGTGCCATGGCAAGATAAAGATGCTTCACGTGTTACACTCTCCCCTCACTGGCCACTAGGCTAGTTCTTTACCTGTAAAAGAAGTTAACTCTTGAAATGTCTTCTGAAATGTAGGTTAGTGTAATAACAATCCCAACTGTGGCTCTGTGATGTCAGTTCTTTAGAAAGTTGCAAAACTGGATTGCGAGATGATTGTTTGATTGCGTCATAAAGGTTGTGAGCTGTAATTGCCCAAAAAGGGAAATGATAAAGATAAAGTTGTAAGCCTTGTTTGCAGGGACCTTACCAGGGCTGTGTGCTGGTATTTGTAATAAATATGTTGTAAAATATTCAGGGAGGAGCCACAGAGAATATTAAATGCAAGAAGAGAGAATGAGCGAGAAGAAAGAGAAGGATTGAGAGAGTTCAGCTGGAGGGCCAGGTCATGGTGCTCTAAGTACCTCCACCCAAACACTTACAGCTCCTACATACAGCTGGTGCCTTCACTTACTTCACTACACATTCAAGCTGCCTCAGCAGATGGTCAGCCATCGTTTAACAAGCTTGCCGCGTGTCCAAGGTCTTCGCCCCACCCAGGTTTTAACCACTGAGGGTTGTTGTGGTGTTTCTGAGGCGTGACTCACCCACTCTGGGTCTGGTTGAGGTCTGTGACAGGGCACTGTGTTGTGGAAAGCCAGCGCTCTCTCCACTGTTTATTTTGGAAGTTTGGTTTTCTGGCACTTTGGGAAGGTCAATAATGAGGGGTGTCATCACATGAGAGCACTGGGAGACGCAGTAAATGCTTCATTTTGACATATTTATTTGTACATGTTTTCTGATGGAAGAGCAGGGGGAGAGTCTGGTTTGTCCTGTTTTGGGCTTGCCTGATGGACTGTGATGGATGTGACCTACTTTTGTGTGACACAGATCCCCACGTTGATCTCGCTGCTCAACATGGCACACAACGACATAAAGCATTGTTGCAGGGCTTTTTACTTTTAGACTTCTTAATGGGGTCCTGGTGGAAATGGAAACTAACCCTTCCGTGACCCCCCCCCCCCTCAAGCACTCCCGCAGCAGGAAGAACCCAATTATAGAGATATCGGGTCCATGCTGAAAAAGTGATAGCCTGTGAAATGTCTTCGGCGTCACACAGAGACAATGTTTGTCCTGCCCCAGTGCAAACAGGATGCTGTGTGCAGGAGAGCGGCGCGAGATAAGAGCAGACAACAGCAAGTGGGAAAGACAAAAAGAAATTAAATAAAATGATAATAATGGCAACCAACAGGGCAGAGGGCAATATGGACAGAGAGGGGGGGGGGGGAACAGCTGGAAGACTGATGATGTAGAGATGATCTGTTGACCCCAAGAGAGACAGGAGCAGAGCAGTAGTAGAGTCACAGTATCACTTGAATAGTGTGATTCTTCAACAGGAAGTAGGAGGGTATGCGCCGCCACCTTAAGGAAACACAACTTGTGCTACAGACATTGTGTTGTCTCTCCTCCTCCTACTTGTAACCATTTCCTGTTGCTTCCTTGCTAACAAGAAGTTCACAAGGACTTCAATTACCAAGGAAATTAACGGTTGATTTGCATCATCATTTGTAGCAGAATATAAAAAAAATGGCGTTGGCGAATGCCACGGCCTGCGCAACAGGGATTTGTATGATAGGTGTAATCACATGTTATTCTCACACAGAAACAGATTACAGGGGATTATATCTAATTCCCCCACTGAGCCAAAGATTATTCTCACTCTCAGTGGAATTATCTACTGAGCTCACTTTGTCCTTAATGCGGGTCATGTCAAGTGTTAAAAAATGATTTATACTCAACAGGCAATCCTGTTAACAACTTAAACTCTGAAATACTGTACCAGTACAGTTTTTTTTTTTTTTTTTGAAAGACACGTTACACTTACATGACAAACAAAAAAAACATATTTAAGAGATAAAGTAAGTTGTTTGAACTTTTCCATACTGATTAACCACTACTCCTGTCATGGTTACTGCTGATTCATGGATGTCCAAATATTTGCATGCACTCTCACACCTCGAGGCTTAACTTGGACACCATACATCACACAAAAACACATCCAGACATTGCAGTTAATGTAAATATGGGATGTTACTTCCAGGGCATTTCCCGATCTATCGGTATCGGCATTTATAACGGCAGATAAAAAAAAATAAAAAATCTGTCATCAGAATCATTTATAATGACAAAATGATTTTGATAAATGAATATTTAAAAAAATTAAATAAAAACGGACTTTCAACCATGTTATGAGTCTTGGCGTTGCATAGTCTGTCCACCAGAGGACGCTCTACAACGTCCCTGTTAGTGATGGCGTTGCATAGTCTGTCCACCAGAGGACGCTCTACAACGTCCCTGTTAGTGATGGCGTTGCATAGTCTGTCCACCAGAGGACGCTCTAAGTAATATCGTTGTCGTGCTATTCAACAGCGTTATCACATATGTTCCTCATATCGTGCAGCACTACACCGGTTGTGGTTTGCTGTTGCTGTGACATTTTGTCCTTTTTGCTAGCTCTGAATATTAACACCAAAAGGCTGTCTTTTGTTGGTTTTGTTAAATCGATACGAGTATTGGTCTCTGACAGCCAAAGGTACAAACTCCAGAATCAATATCCGGATCAATTTTAGACTTTTAACCTCACACAAAAACAAGAAGTGTGTGTGAGGACAAAAAGAAAAACCCGGCTCAAAACCCAGCTCCGTCCTCATTAAGCATTTCCGTGCCGATGCCTCTACAGAGGGGAGGCATGTGAGCGACTTTTCAAAGCTGGAGAAAGTAGAGCAGGCTTTTTATGTTGAATCTGTGACAGCCTAATTCTCTTCCTCTCTTTCTTCCGTTGCTAAATTATACATACGTTTCTAAATATGTCCTTCTTGCAGATTAAATCCTCCTTTTGAAAGTGTGAGTAAAACCAGTTTTAGCATGTCCCTCAGGATGTCCTCGGGCCATCCGAGCACTACGCACCTCGCCAGTTGTTTAGGCCGTACCTGAACTTTTGGAGCATTGGTCGACAGAATTACTATTGAGCAACTGTGCAGTAATACTGTGTTGTAATATGTGTTGTAACATTCAGTAATTGTCAATTGTGTGTGTTGTAAAATGTCTTGTGGCTTATTGAGAGGGAAATCCATAGAAGCAAAGGTCAATGCGGCAATAAACATTGTCTTTAAGGCTGACATTTTCAATGATAGCTTCAAAAAATAACGGTGACATTAGGCCATTGCTAATTTGCAAAAGCTTTTTGGTGTGAAACCTCGACTTCCAAGCGACGTTATCAATGGCACAGACCCCACGCAACTGAATAGACACAACTACAACCAATCAGGGCAACAAAATGGGACCTACAACCATTCAGAGCAACGAAACAGGGTGAAAAAATCTGTTTCTGAAAACATTTTGGGTGACCCATAAGCAGTACAGTAACAGAATCTTGATATTTGATCAGAACCGTCTAGTTTGACAGTTTGATTTGAGTTTCGTGAGCCTGGTGCGCTATCTTCTGGAACTAGGTTCGGTAAGCATCCTCTGTCAGTTATTGTCTTTAAAAAAGTGAGCTTACCACTGGTGATTGGCCCGTCACTGAATGTGATTAGCTTGATTTTTTTATTTTATGTTTTTTAAACAATGTGTTTATCCTTCGTGTTGTCTTCCCGTTAAAATTGAAAATCAACACTTTTAGTTGACGCTTTTTAAATCAATGTTTTTAACTTTTTCTTACGTTTTTGTCGCTTTTTTCAACACTTTTTTGTCTCTTTTTTTTAGTACATTTAACACTACATAACACTAACTTATTAACTTTAGTTTTTTTTTGGAATTTATAGTCAATAAATCTCAATAAACCAGGAAATTATACCTACTGTTTGAGTTAGAAAAGCAGAAGTTACAAATTATTGAGACTAAAATGAAAGGAATGGATGTTGATGGATAATCAGACTGGAATATGTCAACTTTTACTCAATACTATTTCAAAAACAAATTCAATTTTTTCTCTCCAAATTCTATAATATTGAATAAGACGCCCCAAAATTAATGAAAGTAGAGATTAGTACTTGCCAAAGAGCGTTGTGTGGAATCAATCATGTTATTTTGGGGAATTACAAAGAACATTGATATAGGACAACGGTTCAATTTGACCCGAGGACAACATGAGGGTTAATAAGTTTCATTTGAACTAAAACATAAATGTAGAAAAGCAATAGAAACAAAAAACCAAACTACAGATCATAGCAGACTAAAAATAAAAACACAAATTATATAGAGTAAATACAGACAAAATGACTTTTTACCTTGGTCTGATTCCTTCTTGTAGGACATATTTGGAGCATATACCCAATCAAACAATGTCACAATCCAATACACACATCTTTCCCATATGAAAAATACAAAATTACTCAGAATTCCCCTCATTTGCCAGTATATCACCCACATCATTTTGGTCAACAAAGTCCAAGAATGGTCCCCAAACTTGTTTAAAGGTATCTTGTCTATCCTTAACTATATATGTTATTCTTTCCATTGTTGGGCAAGAAGACATAATACTAGGCCTATTCACATCTTTCCAAGCAAGAAAAATCAACCGTTTGGCTTACAGTAAGCCCATATCTATAAGTGCTTCTATCTCTTTTTTTAAGTTAGGATCAGATGGGTATGAATGTGATGAGCGTGATAATACATCATAATGAGCTTGCAGATTTGTCTGCTTTCCAGGCCAAGTAGGGCACTTAGCAGTTTAACTCAGCTGTGATACATGGGCTCAAAAGAACGCAGAAGAACGTGAAGATGGGAATTATTGATCTTGCTTAAGGGACAATGTGATTGACAAATTCAGCCAGTATCAATAAATGTCAAAAATACATTGTAGGACATGAAATTTCAGTTCTATCAGCCTCGTTTTGTTCAACCAACAGCCCCAAACCCAAAAGGTATTCAGTTTACAAATGTACCAAACCAGCAAATCCACACATTGGAGAAGCTGCGACGAGAGAGTGGTTTGTGTTTTTCTGATAAAATACGTATAATCAATAAATGAAAATGGCTGCAAATGGATTTTCTGTCACTTTTCCTCAGAGTTTTAATTCCCACAGCTTCTTTAATATCTTCACCGGCATGTGATTTGTGTGGCCCTAGTAGCACGGCTTTGTGGAGTTTGAGCCTGTTGGGAATTCCCTGCTCCTTGTCACATGATCAAAACTCACTACACTAGTAGTATTTAGAAAGACTTAATGGGGAGGCCTGCAGTATGAATTGGAGTCACCTGATGAAGGCCACACTGGTGACCCAAATAAGGAAGCCCAAAGACAGAAATATGTCTGTCTTCTAATAAAGTGGGGGTGGCAGGGGCTCAGTCAGTAGGGGGATGGGTTGGGAACCGGTTCAAGTCCACATACGGACCAAAGTATGGTGGTGGACTGGTAGCTGGAGGGGTGCCAGTTCACCTCCTGGGCAAAGTGCTCTTGAGCAAGGCACCAAACCCCCAACTGGGAACTTTCAACTTTCCATGGGAACCCCCCCCCCCCGACGTCTCTTCATTTAGTGTATTATGTATAAGTATATGTATACTGAGCATGTGTGTGTAATAACAACAGAGTGAAACATTATAATTTCCCCTTGCGGGATTAATAAAGTGTACGTTATTATTATTATTATTACAGTTTGTGAGTTTTGATCCTTCAAGACTTGATCCTTACAAACCTCGCCAACTGCTGAAATAACTCCTCAAAGTTGACATGTTTGTGTTCTTCACTTAGAAATAATATGAAGTAATGCCTCTGTAGTAGAATAATAAATGATTCGAGCCACAAAATGAGTTGATACATATTTCTCATGTGACTTTTTAGGAAATCCCCAAAGGTTCCTGGGAAAAGAACCAATAACGTAGACTAAGCTATTTCTGGAAAAAACACTGGCAAGATTCTGTGCATCATAAAGGCATAATCATAAATCTCTTTTCCCTCAGGTTTAACCTTCAGCACGGCATCTGACACAGCTTTTACACCGCAGATAGGATCCATTTTGAGCTCCAAATGATAAGAAATTCTCCCAGTTTTCTCTGTGAAGAGCGCCCTCTGGTGGACAAACTATGCAACACCATCACTCATAACGTGGTTGACCGGCGGTTTTTATTTTTTAAATATTCATTTAGAATCATTTATTTGTCATTATAAATGATTCTGATATATATACGGTGTATATACTGTATATATGTTTTTCGGCCATTATAAATGTTGATACCGATAGATCGGGATATGCCTAAAAATATAATGCCTGCCGATAAATCAGTCAGGCTCTATTAATGTACTGTAGGAAAACCTTTCCTTAGTACATCCTCTCATTGTCCAATAATGCTTCCCTGCTCAAATGAAAAAGATGTTGTTCTTACAGTGACAGTAACCAGGCCTGTAAAGCGTTTTATTAGATCGCTCAACCACTGATGCCATGTTTGATACTGCAGGAAAGTGTCTGGTGCTTGTAAAAGTTGAGCCTTTTTTATTTTCATTCCGGAGAAGTTGCACTCATTCAGACGTGGATGTTATTTTTTTTTCCTCTACAACCTCAGCCTGTCACTGATAAAGAGCTGTGCTTTACTGCACTTCATCATATGAAGGAAAGACGCAGCTGATAGAGGTGCAATGTCGCCTACAATTAAAATCACACTTGTCCAAAGGCAAATCTATTTACTAATTGTTTCATTGAAGATATATACCGCACTTGAAAATATAACAGATATTTTATCCTTTTCTGTGATGGTCTTGAAAAATATTGGGAAAGGATGAAATTTCAATGACTTACAATTTCCAGTAGAGTCATTAACTCTGTCATATAGATTTACCTCTCTATGCGCACGTAGACCCTTTCCTACTTGGATGTAGTGTATATGGGACTCTATGAGGTCCTCTAACTTGCACAAGTGTTTGGTCCCTTGTCTTGTGTCTGTCTGTCTGTCTGTCTGTGTTTGTGTGTATGTGTGTGTGTTTATGTGTGTTTTTGTGTGTCTGTTTCTGCATGTTGTTTTGTCTCCTTCCCATTTAAAATACAGTATATATATATTTTTTTTTCCCCAGTGTATTTTTTATAAAGGTTGTAGATGCTTATGTTTTTAAATAAAAAAAAAAAGATCAAAATGTGATAACAGAAAAACCTTTTTGATGTCTCCTAATGTCAAAGACCGTTTTTTGCTGTTGCAAAAAAAACAAGATCTAATCTACTTGAGGCTGCCACCATAACCTTTGCCTTAAATTCAGAATAAACACCAAGATATCTAGTAATTTAACTAAAGCAATACACAGTATAGTTCATTTCCATCTTATTTTTCTTTACTATATTCTTGTTTCTCAGGATCAGTTTGAAACATGAGGGCTAGCCGTGCTCTATACCAAGACCAGCTAGTCCTGGGTGGGCCCTCTTTGCACTGATTGCAGATATGAAATGCTTCTTATCGCCATAAGTAGTTAATTTTTTACTAGGTCTATTAAAGCCATAAAGGAGGACGCCACACCCAAGATGAAGTCGGTCAAGAAATCTGGAAAATGGATTGAGTTTGGAAATGCTTGTTCTAGGTTATTCTCTGTGACCACCACAACAGAAGCTGTTGGGTACTGTAGTGCATAAGCCAGGAGACAGATGAATAGTATCTGTCAGTCAGTCAGTTGTAGCTTGATCATGTGGGGAACAATGGGAGATTTCCCTGTAGCCTTACTGAACGGTAGAGATTCATCAAGCAGCCTTCAGCTTCCTCACATGCGGTTAAATATGAACTCGCCTGGGTGTGGAGCAAAAGGAGAAACAGCAGGCCTTCACAGTATGGATAGCCTTGATCTTTGCTTAATTTGTGACTCATACTTTGTGTGCTGGGTCCGGGTGGCATCTCGAACACCAGACGCTCCTTTCCTCTCTCAGTGGTGGTGTTATTCTGTCACACAGAGATGCATGCCTTTTGCAGGACAGATAAGGTGATTCGTAGATTCCCTTGTGTAATTAAGATCATTGTTGCAAGGACTTCTACATTTAGCTGTGACTACTTTGTATACAGAGGGCCTACGCATATTTAATAAGGACGTAATGCAATATTGCAATCTCTTGTGAAACACAAAACTCTCAATTGAACATGGGAAATTGAGCAATTTAAAATGCATGGTGTCCACAATCAACCAATGTGGTTCTGCAGTTTCTGAGCTGGGATGATAGTTTCTTCTTCTGTCACTACATCTGGTTGTTTGTGTTAAATGTATTAGTACTCCACTGATTGTTGGACAGTAAAACAAAAGAAAAGATCAAAATAGATGCAGCAGAACCAGTGATATCCTCTTTTTTATTTTTTATTATTCCATGCATTCTTCTTCCTTGTCAAAACTGTGCCTACGTACATAACCCACAATGCACCTTGACCACAAAACCGTTTCAATAGCATGCAATACCGATTGGTATGAAATGAAGCAACATGAGGAATCATTGACAGGAATTTTGCATGGACTTGATTGCAGTTTTAGTTTATTGCTTTGTAACTGTCAAACTAAGTTAACCATTACCTTTGTTTGTCATTTTTGTCAGATTTTGCTGTGTCATTTCAACGGAACGTAGTACAGTTTGGGGTTTTTAATTCTTTGCCAATTTTATACGTCAAATATGGGTTTATTAAGGGTCTGTAATGAAATCAAACCCCAGTCAATCGCATTGAATTAGGACACAACCATATGTTTAGGATTCCTGTGCATGACTTGTCACTAAAGAGGTATTTGAGTGCAGTACAGTAGCTCTGTGCATCATATTGTTTTGGGAGATTGCGGCCTGTGTTGAGTAACACATGGCAGAGGTGTGAGTGGGAGAGCTCTCTCAGTTCAGTTAGTAGCAAAGCTCTGTCAGCTTAGTGTGTATTATACAATGAATACCCTTTTCAATACTGAATTCTAGGTGAAAAGAAACTTCCAAGATGTCCTTGGTTCTTTATCTGCCTTAGGATGCAAACTGTGTTGGCGCCCTGGTAGCACACCTGGTTGAGCCTGCGCCCCATGTAACAATTCCAAACCATGACCCTTTGCTGCATGCCGTCTCCCCCTCTCTCTCTACCCCCTTTCCCGTCTACAACTGTCCTGTCAATTAAAGGTCAAAAAAGTCCCAACAACTTATCTTAACAAGAAAGAATGCAAACTGTGAAATGCAGTTGAAGAATTTATCAGGAGACATTTTTTCCATGTTGCCTGACCAAGCCTTAAATCTGTACAGTGCTGCTGATGCACTGCAGTGTTTCCGTCACTGTACTGCGTCACCCTCATCAGATACTCTATCTAGAAGGTGTGAAAGCCGTCAGATGGTGTTGTGTGTAGTCTCATGCAGTGAGAATAAAAAGCTGTGGTTGCTCGGAGTGCTGTCATTTCCTGTTTTCTGATGCCACTTAATCTACACAAATCCCAGCTGATTGTAGAGTTGCTTCTCTCTAAAAGGGTGGGTGTGCGTACATTACTATGAATATTAGATTTCATGTTATGCTTTGTTCTTTATTCCACTGCTGCATTTACCCTACAGCTACCATTCTGTTCATGCGGAGGGTATACACTTTTTTTTCTGTCAGCTTTCTCTCTTTTTTTTCTTCACCCATCTAAAGCATTTTGAGCTACATTGTCAATATGTAATTTTTAATATTTTAATCATTTTTTTGTAATAGTAGTTTACATGCACATGTATTAGAGCCCGACCGATAAAAGATTTTTAAGGCCGATAATGATACAATTTTATGTATTTGGTCATTTAAAAATCAGATATGCCGATATATCGGCCGATATATATTTAAAAAAAAATAACCCAGAAAGGCATTACAAAACATAAAGAGATTTCCCTGACATTAGTTATTTGTAGTTACTTATGAGTTCTCACTAAAATAATGCGATAATAATTTGTTTTATTGTCACAACAGAACAGAGGAACATCAAAGTATATTGAAGGTCTGATAAATAAAATGTATAAAAACACAAACTTAAGATATGAAACTTAAAGTCCATGAACAAAAACACAAAAAACAAAAAAAAATCATTGTTGCCAACAGGGACGTTGTAGAGCGTCCTCTGGTGGACAGACTATGCAACACCAACACTCATAACATGGATGACTGTCCGTTTTTATTTTTTAAATATGATGCATGAATATTTAAATGACTTACAATTTCCAGTAGAGTCATTAACATATACATATACATTTAAAAATCTTTTTTTCCCGATATATTTAAATGATATATCGGGAAATGCCTAATATCGGCCCGCTGATATATCTGTCGGGCTCTAACATGTATCCACAACAATTTCTGTAGTGTCCACACAGAATTTCCAACTCTGCACTCATCCTGGCATGCACAAGCACTAGAGAGCGCGCAACACACACACACACACACACACACACACACACACACACACACACACACACACACACACACACACACACACACAAGATAATAATCAGTTGAACATAAAAGAAGCACTTAACAGAAGCTTAAACAGACTTTATATGGGCCTAAGTTGGGGATACTTACTAGATAAAAAAAAAAAGAGATAAAACTTGGTAGACTGAGGTAGAAGTCACTGTCAGATTTCATTTGTTGCTAAATGCTGAAAAACAGCTGCTAATACTAAAAAGTGAAGTTGCTCTATTATACTTAAGTAGCAAGAGAGGAAAACATCAGATCTGCATGGACCGATGAAGAGACCGTAATCTTGCCTAAATTGCTACATGAAACAAAAATTAATGGTCCGGGGAGTTCATTAGATGATGGGACAGGCACTTTGTTTGAAGCACACCTTCATCCTCCTCCACACCTCCATATGTCGCCCTCTAGAAGGATGAAGACATCTCCCAGGAGCCATCCTAGGTCTAATTCAGTGTTTTGTCAGAGTGGGCCCGTTCTAATTAATCCCATAATGAGCTTCTTTGATGTGGAGTTACATAAAACACTGAGGGGACACATCTCTGTGGCATCAAGCCTCCGCCGAATAACTGTGAAGGGGAGTACTTAGAAAAAGTGACATCGGCGACAACCTGTTGGAAGGACATAGGGCCAGCTAATCGACCTGATTCTTCCGCTGCTCTCCTCTCCTCTCTCAGATCTCCACCCTCCGTCAATGGCCTCCATCTAGGCGGGGTATTTTTAGTCCACTGCCTGCTCCCCTGAAAGCAAATAACCTCCTTTCGAACAGTCTGTCAACACCAGTGCTGGGCAATATCAAGAAAATCAAACATCATGATATTTCTGACCAAAAACTTTGATGTTGATATTGCAGGGTTGACTTTTGGTGCTGTCGCAAACAATGAGATTTTAGATAAATAATCCTCAGGAATGTGGATATAATGACTAAGTGGGTCAGTCTGGTAAGTTCAGAAACATACATCACTACTGTTATGCAGCCTTTAAAACCAGAAAAAGACAACACTTGCGTCATATCACTATTTTACGATATCCAAAGTTTAAGACTATATCTGTTCTAATAAATTGATGTCAATATAAAATCTATATGTTGCCCAGCCCTAACACACACCCACACCCAGACACAATGTATACGTGCCCCATGCCCACTTCCACTGCTGTCTTCACCTTCTTTATCTAGATACAAGGAAATAAGATATTGTTATTAATAGATGATGACTATGTTCAGTTGAGCTTGGAACAGTATCAAAACATTGAAGATGTTCTCTTTGTGGTTGTTTGGAGAAGCATTCCAAGCCTTCCTACTATGAAAAGGCCATCACTGATTTATTCTCTCACTTTGCATGGCAAATAAAGTGGTCATGATTCGGAAAAGCGATCCATCTCTTCTTATCATTCCTAGCTATCATACTGTAGTTTGTCTACTCAGATTTAGAGATGTTAGTATTGGTACCGCTTCCGATACTGCCTAAAACGCTGGTATCGGTATCGGGAAGTACAGGAGTTTATTCACCTGTCCTATACCACGTAATAACGTCCTAAAGAAATTCTACGTTAAAGTAGTTTTTTACGTTTTTTCCCATTATAACGGACTGTCAAACTGGATAAACGTCTGGATGTGGTGTTCATTGTTTGTGTTTGTTCATAAAGAGTTTAACCTGAGCCAGACCGACAACAAAGATAGAAATCATACCACATCTATACAGGGAGAGTAGTATACAGCTGTTAAAACACATTCAAATATATGACACACTGATATCGGATCAGTACTCGGTATCGCCCGATACGCAAGTTCAGGCATGAGAATTGGTGTCAGGAAGCAAAAAATGGTATTGGACCATTATTACTCAAATTAGACGTGTCTTGTGAAAGGGTGGTTTTAATTCAGTTCTCTGAAAAGCCATTCTGAGAAAGTCACAAGCATAGACTATAAAAAAGAATGGCCGTTGCTTCAGTGACGTCACCCATTGGTAAAAGGGGACTAATGTTTTGAGGCCAGGAGTTTGGCATTTGGCTGTCGCCATCTTGTTTTTTTTTTTGGAGCCAGAAGTGACCATATTTGGACAAGAGGGTGGAGCTGGCGAGGTTAGCGGCTAAGCCAGTGTAGTGTATGGTTTCAATGGAGCTGCGGTAAGCTAAATGTTAAACGTCAATCGGCTGATGAGGGTTGTTCAGCAACAATTTTCCGGCAGGATGGGGACCTCCAGGCACTGGCACTGCCCTAGTACTGATGTACGATAGTACTAGAGCTGCAATCATCAAATATTTTCATTGTTGATTAATTGGTCAATTATTTTTCTCTTAATGGATTAATGGATTAGTTTGTCAGAAAAGCTGAAAAATGTCAGTCACATCAGTGTTTCCCAAAGCCCAAGATGACATCAACAAATGTCTTGTTCTGTCCACAACTCAAAAACAGTTTACTGCCACAGAGGAGTGAAAACACTTGGAAATATTCTCATTTAAGAAGCTGGAATCAGAGAATTCTTATGGACGATTATTGTAATTGTTGACAACTAATCATTGAATTTGATGGAATTTTTGCTGCTCTAGGCAGTAGAAGATTTGAAAGTAGAGTTTGAGACCTTAAACATTTTAGGAAAACGTGTACTGAAGTAATAAATCAAGTGAAAAGTGGGGTATTGTAATTTCCCCAAAGACTCGCATACAATCAGACTTCTATTTAGAGCCAGTGGAGTTGCCTTGATTGGTATGAGTGTGTGGGCTATAATGAGTGTATATTACAAATTATGGGCGGCTCCTTTTAATCCAAACGGATATACAATAGTCATTAGATTTTACACACACATGCTTGGATGTTGTCCTCCACAGTAATGAGAAATCAGAAATGATTGTTTTCATTTTCAGTCATGTTTTTAATTTGCTTTAGAATGAAGTTTGCCTGTCAGAGACAGAGATGTACAAGACAACCACATTAGAGGCGTACTGTGCTGTACCTTGATCGTACCTCAAATGTGGCTTGGTATTAGTGCCAGGTGTAACCAAGCAACCGTTTCTTTTTCAAGACACCTCATCTCCAATCTCTTTTTTTCAATTATGGAGGTTGCCTGCTGCAGAGCAAAGACTTTTTTTAACCATATTTCTCTTACCCCATGCTGGTCTGCTCGGAGAAAGTGAGAGCTGGGCACGCTCGCTGGGAATTGGATGAAAAGCATAATTGCTTAGAAGGATGACGCAAAATAACAGCCAGCGGAGACGGGAGGACGGACAAACTTACAGTTAGGGGTGGGAAAAAAACTTGATTTATTGTGATTTATTTATTTTTTTGTGATGATTTTTAAAATCGATTCTGTTATCTCCCCAGAGATTGTATTGATTTTTATTTTTTTACCGCCGCCAACTACATCTGTTTCCAGCAAAGAAAAGGGCGAAAGCAGAAAATGGCAAAAATCTATACTAGTACTTCTTTTAAATGAAATAAATAACTGACTGACTGACATGTGATGAGCATTTTTTTTTTTTTTAAGAAATGTCTCAAATATTGTCTCTAGAAGTACATTATTCAACTTTTGTTTTTCTTAAAGAAGGAAAAGAAAATCACAATACTCAATTCTATTGAATCGCAATACTTCTAGAATCACAATGACTGACAATCGCAATACAGATTGAATTGGGAGCCATGTATCGTGAAAGAATCAAATCGGGCCAAAAGCATATCATCCCAGCCCTGAGAACCGCACTACCTTATGAAAATATTTCAGTTGAACTTAAGGCCAGGAGGAAACGGCGTGATGAATTCTTGGAGTATAAGGAGATGGTGGAGAAGGAAAAACGACCATGTGGGGTCCATATGTTCCCAGCAGATCGCCACAGGGGGTCTTTAACAGGACGGGCCTAGATGTAATTTCCTTACCAGCCTCAGTTTAAACGGCCTGCTGTGACTCCAATGGGATGAGGAATGCTGCCACTCTATTAGCCAAAGAATGCCTCACTGAAGGCCCATTAGGGGAAGACCAGTTTGTGCACTCTGTGCTCTGTGGCAGCTTTAAGGTTGTGACGTCTGTTCAACTCGTAGAACTTCATGTTACTGTTTTAGTCAAGCAAAACCCCTTTCCCAGTGGACAGAATACCCCACTAACATCTAGGGGTGGGGAAAAAAATAGTATTCAATCTATCATTATTCAATTCAATTCAATTTTATTTATAGTATCAATTCATAACAAGAGTTATCTCGAAACACTTTACAGATAGAGTAGGTCTAGACCAGATAGAGTAGGTCTAGACTACACTCCAGAATTTACAAGGACCCAACAGTCCATTATTATATGTGTTGGTCATTTTGTCTGCTTGACAATTCCATTTTGCAGCAATAAAATTAAAGTGAGATGAACAGACAGAGAAATGTATCTTTTTAGATGCAACAGATGTTGACAAAGTTTCCTTTTGAAATTGGAGAATGACAGAATTAAATAGGTAACCACCGTGATGTGTCACAGGCCTCCCTACTGTGTTCCACTGTTTACTAACCCTGTTTTCTGGCACGTTCCTGACGTAGAACGTGACACATGAGAAAAAGAAAACAGAAAGGCATACTCATCTCTGGCAATTGGAAATGAGTTTATCACCTACTTTAAGCAGGTTTTCCTATTTAAAAGAAGAAAAAAAACTGCATATACACGCTAATTTGGGTGGGAAAAGGTGTATTATGCCATGTTTAAAGCAAGAGATTGGTCACTCCTGTACATTTTGCATGAAATTGTCAGCATTTAGAGCACTGACTAAATGCGGATGACATTCCCAGTGTATAATGGTTAACTTAGAATAATCTAAGGTAACTTCTCAAAACGTTTGCACACTAATTTTATCACATCACCTGTTGACAGAGAGGCCACCACACTTTACACTGGAATTTAATTTTAGCAAATAGGGGCAATTTACAGAGTTCTAATTCGAGAAAATAGCATGTTGTTTTCTGTTGCAGCCTTGCTTTGTGGTTTAGGTTAGAGGCAGGTCACTGAAATCACACATATGTCTGGTGGTGTTAGTCATACAGACAGACAGACACACACACACACACACACACACACACACCACTGTCTGTACATTTCAATGGAGAATTTATGTTGTTGAAACATAGACTGTGTATTAATTGACAAAGCATTCGGTTCGGCGAAGTGCTGCAAATGCAGTAGTGCCTTAAACCTGCGTTCTATCTGATCTCCAGCAGGGGGCGACACATGCAGTTGCAAAAGGAGGTCGGTTTCTGTAGAAGTCTCTGAGAAAGGGACCCACTTCTCCCTTGAGTTAATGGTCTCAGTCGCTAGTTTTAAGTCTTCTGCAATACAGAATGTTAATTTTTTTGAACTATGGTTTCGTTGATTCTAAAATCAGCGATGATTGCAAGTGAAAGTGTGTAACGTAACATGGAGTGTAAGGGCTCCTCCCTCCCTCCTCCCTCCTCCCATCCCTCCCATCCGTAACCAGGCTGGCTGCGCCCGTAACGGCAAACTCGACGACTCATAGCAGATCTCCACAAACCAATGGGTGACGTCACACATGCTCTGTCCATCCATACACAGTCTATGTGTAGAAAGTAATTCCAATAAAAGTTGTTCACAGCAAAATCTGTTACCTCCGCAGTCACCTATTAGCGGCTAAACACATCTACCAACTGCCAATTGGATTTTATAGTTTAATTGCACTGTTCACGTTACAGAGCTTTACTTAGTTTTAAATACTTCTATTTTAGGTACATAATATTTGGTCTATTGATAACTTTGAAGGGGGATACATTTAGTCTCTATTGGGGATAATGAATAATTCAGCAGAGGCATGGATATACAGATGAGAAAGGGGGAAATCCCATGCATCCCCCCCAGCAAATCACACCCTGGGGGTAAGTGAAAACATATTTGGATGAACAGCTTCAAAAAATTACATGTAGGTGTATCTACTCAAAAATATTGGCTAGTAAAACTTTGATATTTTGAAATATCAGTTCAAAGTCATTCACACTGTAGAATTTCAACTCTACTCAGTGTGATGCTACATTTTGGCAAGCATGCCCAGCTACAGTGCTTTGCATTTTATTTGTTAAATTCAAAGTTTGGGCATTTGCAATCAGCAAATATCTTGTCACAAGATAGTCATACCTACCCTCAGCACCCAAACACAGTGTGTTGATGGGGTTTTTTTGTGGAAAGTGGAAAGTTGTCTCATTGTCTGATCAAACTAAAACTGTAAAGCTGATGTCATATTGAAAGAGGAGTTGGAGTTACAATATCATATTGTAACTCCAACAGCAATGTTAAACAAATTTGACGCTTACTCTTTTCCACAAAAATCCCAAGCAGAGTCTCCAAGTTCCCCACGCTGTCTCAAAACTAGGCCATCGAAAACAGAAGCATGGGCAAAGTAGAGAGAGGAGGTGGAGAGAACTAAGCGAGTGAAAGTGCCAGCGGAGGAAGAGGAGGTGTACGTGGAGGAGAGGCTGGGGAGGTTTTGAGTTTATTTTTACCTTTCTGCCAGTAAAGCCCCACTTTCTAATTAACTGCAAATTACCTTATGATGAGCTGAGGGCGGGTGGCAAAGTGCCGCGGCTACAGATATAGACTCGGGTCACGTTCCCTTCCCTTTTCCGCTATTAGACTTTTTCTCCAGGGCCCAGGCCTCCGGGGGCCCACCAGTCCTCCTCTGAGCCACCATGGCAGGGTCAACATCTGTTCCCCAGAACCATCACATCCGAGATGGGTCTATATCTGAGCACTCTAGAAAGCTCTGGAGGGATTTCAACACGGGCAAGCTGCTGACTCTGTTCTCTTTTCTACTCTCTTCTCCACGTGGAGTTGATCTAGGACACATATTCCCCCAGATGAGATACTTAAAGGCTTGTTTGTAAAACTGTCAACAGTATAGTGTTATTGCCTCATTTTCATGGTCCCCCCTACCGTCAAATTGGTGTCTGCTGAGATTTTCGAGAGGTTAAATTCATTCGCCTTCGCATAAAGGTCTATGCTTGAGACACTACACAGAAACATACTTCAAATGTGGTTTTGGTGTACCATTTTCTAATAAGCTGTTGACTCAAATGCTGCATGCAACTCCGAATTGCACACACCACACTATAAAACCGCAACTTGCACCTATCAGTCTGACCTGTCAGTGTACACTTCTGACTGCCTGTGACCCTATAGTACCAAGAAGGTCAGGTGGTAGCTCTGGTTTGAATCTTTCTGTTCCTCTGTCTCAGTCTTGCTCTCTGTTTCTTTTCCTCCATCCATGTGACTAATGACAAGGTCCAGTGCTTATGTCCTTATATAGACCTTTGCTCTGTCTGATCTAAGTCTGGGACGAGGGCGCGCGCGCGCACACACACACACACACACACACACACACACACACACACACACACACACACACACACACACACACACACACACACACACACACACAGAGTAAGTCTTCCGACATTTAAGTGCCCCTGTCAATGTATATCAGGCATAATATTCTCAATTAATGTGCAGATCTGTCTATTTTAACTCCCGTATTCTGCACATCACAGAGATCATTTGCAATGTATGCCATTTCTGTCGTTAATTGTTAGGAAGTAAACTTAAAGTGGGGACACACATTAAGCCCGTTATGAAGATGAAATAGGCGGGACAACTGATAGGACACTAGTTGAATCTGATCTGGGTCAGTTGGTGTTGACAGTTGGCAGATAAAATTATATACATGTTGTGAATATGTTAAAATTCTAATCTTACGTCTTATATCATTCTCATGAATATTTATTGAACCAGCGGCCGATGAAAATAACTTGTCCCAATGGACACAGCCCTGTAAATAAACATCTTAACCCTTAAAGATTATTTTTTGGGGTGTTTTCCCTTTTATTAGATAGTGACAGTGGATAGACAGGAAAGAGTTCTCGCTGGATTTTTCTGGGGGGGTCGGGAGGTCGTCTACTGCTGGAGCTCCAGTTGCTACCGACCAGTGGTTCAGTGTGTTGTCTCATGTTGTTACTCATACTCCTTAGTGACTGTCAGAGACTAAAATAGGCTGTGGCAGTTGGTGGAAACAATATTTAGTGTAGTAGTCTTCAGGTTTGTCCCAGCTTTAGATGAGAAGGGCGTTAGATTTTGGGTTGGTGATGTCATCCTTATTAGGGATGTAATTGAGATAATTTAAATGATAGTCAACGCTCGATCATGAAAGGAGAATTCCGGTCAATTTCAGCATGTAACTCTGTTTTTTTAAAGGCCTTTTCTTTTCTGCGAATTTGACTGCAGTAGATGTGACGAAAAGGCATGAAAGTTGTGTTAATCCATACCTTTTCTGGTAAAGTCCACATAAGTAAATTGTCACAATTTTCATGCCTTTCTGTCACGTCTACTGCAGTCAAATTCACTATGTTCACTTGAAAGGAGTAACTGCACATGGGTAGTCACTGGTAACGACATCTTGAACATGTTAAAAGGCTAAAACCACGTTCAAAACTTGCCCTGTTTAAGCCTACTGAGTGCTATCTCTAGCAGGAGGATAACTGGGTGTAGACAGCACCGATTGTTGTCATTTGTCTTACCACTGACAGTACTAAACATTTAAAAAAAAAAAAAAAAACAGAGTTACATGTTGAAATTTAAAAAAAAAATCAGCCATTATAAATGCCAATACCGATAGACCGGGAAATGCCTAATATTGGCCCGCCGATATATTGGCCGGGCTCTAGTGATATTTAATCATTTAGAGTGTTTTGTCAAATAAGTGAAATGTTTTGATGAGGTATTTGGTGTGCTTTGTGCCCTGATGCCATCCAAGGATACTGTACCTACTATTGGATTAAATTAGGGCTTTGTTTCAGATACCCACAGAGCCTGCAGATCCCTGGTGTATTGTTATTATAGACTAGTTCTTTTAGGACAAACTCTTAAACAAACACACACACACACACACACACACACACACACACACACACACACACGCAGAGCTGTTCATCAGACCTAGTTATCGACATAGGGAGATCACTCCTTAAATGGTAGACTACCCAGGGCCGTGCCTCTGTTTCCACTGCACAAACCAAATGGAGTCCAGGTCTGGGAAAAGGCTTTTAAAGCAGAGAGAGAATGAGAGAGAATGAGAGAGAGAGAGAGAGAGAGAGAGAGCGAGAGAGAGATTCAACCTACATGCACATAATTTGTTTAGTATCTACAATTATATCATAAGTTTCCTGTTTACTGTATTATTATATCAGATGGATATGTACTCCATGTTGTTGTTTATGTGTATGTTTGTTCTTATGTATTTTTTGGAATGCCAATAAAGCAACATGAAATTGAGGGAGAGAGATGCAGGCAGAGCAAAAGAAGGTGAGAGAAAGAGAGATGTCGAAGGGCTTGTCAATGCCCTGCAGAACATGATTCGTGAGAAAGACACTGTAATTGGAGGAAGACAACTTCCTGTCAGAAACGTGTGTGTGTGTGTGTGTGTGTGTGTGTGTGTGTGTGTGTGTGTGTGTGTGTGTGTGTGTGTGTGTGTGTGTGTGTGTATGTATGTATGTACAAGACGGTATCTAGATGTCAGTTTGGTATGTGTTTACCTGGTTTTTCAAATTAGGTGATCCCGCGCAGCCCGTCTGGCATTTAGGTTAAAACACACACTTGGATCTGATGATGTTGCCAGAAAATCCTTTTTAATTATGTCACTAACATCTCGCCTCTCTTCTCTTTCCAGCCTGACAATCTACAGAAAACGTGGCTCAGGGAGTTTTACCAGGTAAGTGATACAGTGCCCAGCCTCAAATATGTAATGACTGGAGTCCAACCAGTAACATATTACTGCTTGGGCTCTTTCCACTGATACACAGACACCTAGCCTGCTGATCTCATGATACTCCACATGCCCAGTTCACTGCTACTGTCCAACCAACTCAATTCAATTTTATTTATAAAGCGCCAAATCACAACAACAGTTATCTCACAGCGCTTTTCATAAAACAGCAGGTCTAGACCGTACTCTGGGATGTTATTTACAGAAACAATTCCCATTCCTGTTCCAATTGGACAGGAATGCGTTACGATTTGACCAAAGAGAGTGATGTCTTAGCTTCTGTCTATCTGCAGATATGTATCAGTGTGTGTTTATCATTCTATAAATAGTTATCGCTAATGAGATGCCAGTAATACTTTGAAAAATTATTGTTGAAATTGAATATGACAGATTGTAATTCATAGGGCATCGAAATATTGTTTCTAAACACACACACACACACACACACACACACACACACACACATTGAGACCATAAGGACCACTGGTCCTTATATTCCAGACTTCCAATTTTTTATGTACAATGTTACGCTACAGCTTTTTAATATTGCAAAATATGTAATCAGATTTGTAGCCTACATATTTCCACATCATCCTTACCTGATTTGCTACATTAGTAGTACAGTGCATGTACTATTGGCCCAGGCCCGGCAAGTGTTTCTATAGCTGTTGTCACGGGACTGTGAGTCAAGTCCACATGATCTTTTTCAGCTGGACCTCTGTAGATTAAGTGGAGTGAAGGCATGTGCTTCCTACAACTACAACATGCTTTCAAAATCTAGTTATAACCTGCTTGCATTTTGATCAAGTACTTCAATGTCATTTTTAACTAAAATGAATGCATTTTTGCACTGATCTTATTTGGGAGTCTTGAAAAAAGAAAGAAAGAAAACTAGCAAGACTAATCTTGTGTCCAGCTGCTTTGGTCTTGTTCACCTTATTTTCACCCCTCTAAATGCAATTTTTTGAGAGAGCAAAAGCTCAAGCTCAGTCATGTTTCATATCTTACCTTTTCATCTACATAGGAACCCCTGACTAACCACAACTCTTTCCACTGGGGTAAGGGAAGTGAGGCAGCTAGAACTTTAACTGCTGTCTGAAAGTGCCAGACAGACAGAAGAGAGATGGAGCAAAGACAGATCATTTTGCTATAATAACTAACATTTTTCTACACAACCCCGGTGTGGTTGTGTTGAATTTCAGTATACAAATACATTCTGCAAGTGCCACTATCAGAGGGCTTATTTATGCAGATTGGAGCCGTAATGTAATCACACTCATGAATGTGTGTACAATCAAAATTCACAATAATGTGAAGTATCGGTTCCGATACTGGTAGTACTGCAGATTGAAATAGCCTTTTGGCATTTGCCACCCCCACAACTGGACCCCTTAAGGAAAGACAGCTAATGCTATCTAGCAACCCTCCGTTGTGGAACGTGGGATGGGCACAACACGTGAAGGGGAGCTTTTTTAGCAGGATTCAAATAACATGAACAAAAAGGAGCATCATGTGGGACTCAGTGCTAACGTTAGCAAGCTAAACTATATAGCTTCACGTGGAGGCTAGTTAGCCTAATGCCAGTTTCATGGTTGTTGTGGTCGGCGCGGTGTGGACGCCAGCGAACATCTGATTACTCATACTGATTGTGGTCAAAGCGTCTACAAGAATGGACCCCCGCTCTTCTGTAGTCTTGTAGTCTCAGTTGGCAGAGTGGGCGCCCATATACAGAGGTTTACTCCTCGATGCAGCGGACCCGGGTTCAACTCTGACCCGCGGCCCTTTGCTTGCGTGTCATTCCCCCTCTTACCCCTTTCATTTCTTCAGCTGTCCTGTCGAATAAATACTTAAAATGCCCAAAAAATTATCTTTAAAAAAATGTAAATAAAAACTTTGCTTGCTAGATTCCACTTTCTGAGTGTAATATAAACAATAACTGCAAGATGGGTCTTCCCACATGTTGAATCTTGTAAAGAGACGGACGTCTTAACCCTTGTGTTGTCTTCCCGTCAAAATTGAAAATCAACACTTTTGTTGAGGCTTTTTATCAATTTAAAAAAATATATATATATCTTACGTTTTGTCCCTTTTTTCAACACTTTGGAGGCTTTTTTTCTATGTTTGTCACTTTTTTTGACGTTTTCAACACTACATAACATTAACTTATTAACTTTAGTTTTACAGTTAGTTTTGGAATTTATGGTCAATAAACCTAATTTAGAGGAAATGGATGTTGATGGATAATCACAGACTGGAATATGTCAACTTTGACTCAATACTATTTCAAAAACACTTCAATTTGTTTTTCAAATGCTATAAAATTGAATAAGACGCCCCAAAATTAATGGAAGTAGAGATTTGTACTTGCCAAAGAGCGTTGTGTGGAATCAATCATGTTATTTTGGGGAATTAAAAAGAACATTAATATAGGACAAAGGGTCACTTTGACCCGAGGACAACATGAGGGTTAAATTACTAACTAAAGCTAATGATATGTGTATGTAGGGCTTTTAGGCTACAGGGTTAACATTCCCTAGCCCAAGGCTGCCCAACTTAGGGCCCTGGGGGCCAGGTTTAGACTGTGCTCCCTTTTGTTTTGGCCACCATGGCATTTGACATGCTCATGCTTTTATTCCTCTTTAGAAAGTGCTGTAAAATCCTAACCATAATGACAACAAAACCTATATTTTGTGCAGCTAAAAAGTAATTAATCGTGAGTTTTACGGCAATGTAAAGCACAGTGCTTGTAAACTTTCCTATTCAATTAAATGCACAAGTTTTATCTGCAAAGAATGACAAGAATTACGGAATTCTTTAACATCAACATTTATTTGTGGCCCGTGCCCTTCATATGAATTTGGACACCTGTGTTAACAACGTTGGCCCCTAAACTGTCATCAAACAAATGTATCCTCTTTGGAAAATTAAAAAGAATCTGCTTTAAAGCACTACCATTATTACATATTATATTTCCTTACACAGAAAATGAGAATAACTCAGATTTCAGTCCACCAATGTCACTTCACTAGTCAAAGTCAAATGTGGCAGCACTTGGAAAATGAACAGACTGAATGACACAAAAGGAAAGTCGAATAGAAACTCTGAAAGAAGAAGATAGATAATGAAAGACACCCAAGGAGAAACAGTGATTTAGAAAGAGAAGAAGATGCACCGAGTGAAATTAGCTGCACCTCCAAATGAATCAGCAGGGACGGCCGGAATGGAGCCATTCTTTTGCAATACTCAACACTGCTGTCATGTTAAATAGCCCAGTACTGATTTGTGTTTCAGTGATAGTAGCGTACCAAGAGCAAGAGGCGTCAGAGCCAGGAATGTCTGTAGCCTGATGATGTATCGCCAATGCATGGCTATACAGCAAGACAGGCCCAACAGGAGGAGGGTCCTACTAGGGTAGCGTCCAGATGCACACAGGGTAGTCGACCACACCAAGATGTAGTAACAAGTGGCGAAAAAGACGAGACTAAAATGTTTTGCATAAAATAAGAACTAAGATAAAATCTCTCTCCATTTTCGTCTACAATTGTCTGAGATAGAACTAGTGCAGTGGCCGTTTAGAGGCGCGGAAACAAAAGTAACAAAAAGACAAAAATATTTTTGACTAAAACGACGAGACTTTTAGTCGACTAAAACTTGACTAACAACAAAAAACGTGAATGAATAAATGTGACTAAAACTAACAAGGACATTTGGCACAAGACTAAGACCAAATTAAAAAAGGTGACAAAATGAATGCTACTGTGTAGTAGGGTTGCACAATTTATAGTTTTTTGTGTATGAAATGTTAGTAGAAAACGGCAGTAGTCACTGTAAATGTTTTTTAGTGGTGCCTTTTACGTTTTAAAGTCAACAATCAATTTGTTGTATTGTGTTTTGTATTCACTGCAGTGAAATGCTCTATCTGTAACTGATTGCCTCATCGTGGATGTTGTCATATAAACTGAACACGCATCATACTGATGTGATGCAAGATAATCAGTGCATGATTAGATTTCCTGGTAATTGCTAGATTAATAACTTTCAGTCCACTCAAATCAAGAGCAGTCATGTTACTAGCTGAAACATGAAACTTGCCACACGCCTTTCTTTCACGCAACATATTAACTTTATGTTAGCTGATAGATTAAATGCAGTAGGATTTACAGACAACCAAATTCTGTATTCCACATAGGAATATCCCGAAAAGTGTTTTCCTACACGATTCTGCTCCCAGTCTTGTAATGCTGTCTATCCTGCTCCTACTGAGTCCCGATCCAGTAGTTAGATTTCACTACACAGGATACCTATAAGGCCTAATCTAAGTTTGAATTCTTGACATTTTGTTGTAATAACAACACTACAGGCATCATTTTTCAAGAGTTTAAAATCCCCTTTGGACATATTTGAGGAAACAGTGTCTTAGCTTTGAGCCACTTGGTGACTATGTCTACGTATGAGGTCTACCTCTGACACAGTGCCCACTTCAGTGGCGTGCTACTGACGAGAGAACGTCATGACCATGTGTAGTCTGCAAATATTGACATTTGGGAGGACCTAGTCTATATCCTTGGCGTTCCACTTCCGGGATTGCTCCGGTGTCACAAGAAATTCCGCCGGATGCATGTATTTTTGCAGTGGACAATTGTGATTGGTTTAAAGAAATGCCAATAAACCAGAGGATGTTTTCTCCCATCCCGGAATGCTGTGTGGACTAGCCAGACCGTCCTGCAAAATAGCCTCGGGAAGGAACTTGTTTTGGTGGAACATTTGTACGTTCAAAGTCTGTTTTCGTAGTGCAACAGAAAACTCTGATTAGACAGATAGTCTAGCTAGATGTCTGGATTTAACCTGCAGAGAACTGAGGACCAGGTAACCATAGTCCTCAGAAATCCACCGGATGTTCAAATTCAAACACAAAGAAAGCGGAAGGTAATGGACATTGGTGAAAAGACATGCATCCGGGGAAATTTCCTGTAGCGATCCCGGAAGTGGAACGTCGTTGCTATAGACAACATCAATACAGCCTCAATTGGCTCTGGTAGTAATCTTTAAAACTGGTGTTGGACATTCCTATTTTCCAGTTCTAGTAGTTTCTATTTTTGCTCTAACTAATGTAAATCTATTAAAAGGGCCTTTTTATGCCGAGCTAATTTCCCTAAAGCCCCATGTTGCAGGTTTAATTTTGCAACAAATTTGTGTAATTTGACTGTACAGCTAGTTACAGAAATAGGAAATACAAATGAACAAACATCTGCTCAACTGCATGATTTTCCTGCCTTGGTCAACTTTGCCTTACTCTTTCTTGTAATTATTTCTTTCACCAGCGTGCCAAAACATGTCCTTTGCCAGGTGATTCCAGTCAGAAGGTTTTGTTTAGTGTGAGTGTGTGTGTGTGTGGAATCCTGTCCTAATTACGTATGTTGAGGAATTCTGTTTGCATTGTGCAGAAGGCTTGCACGGAAGGTATCATATTTTCTAATGTGTGTGTGTAGTGAGCATGCAGAGAGAGAGAGAGAGAGAGAGAGAGGTGTATGCCCCATTGCGAGCCAGCCTGTAGCCTCGTACTAGCTCTGTGCGGCTGACGTCATGGAAAGAAGTATCAGACTCTGAACTCGGCGCGGCTGGGAACAACCAGCAGTGACTGCTAGAGTGAACTACAATCAGCCATGCTGTGTGAGCATTCAAACTCCCCCACCCCACACACCACCACACACACACACACACACACACACACACACAATGCATTCACTCTTCTGGTTTGTCAACTCTTAAAACTATGATTTGTTTTTCACTGGAAAAACTCAGTGGCTGGGAAGAAGAAATGCACACTGTGTGTATATAGTATTATGACTTCTGCTTTGAGTTGACTTGGCAAGAATCCAAAGGCTGCTTCACACAGGAACATTTTTGGCCTCACACCCAGTCAGTTAAATCAGCACGTTAATCATGTTGGAGCATCTTGTCATCAGGAAACATTTAAGAAAAACTTGAAATAGGTGTCGCCAGTTCACACCGTAGCTCCACCCGAAAATGCTGCGGTCATCGCTGCTCCAAGGCAACTGTACTGTATGCATTCCACACTTGGACAACTGTTGCTGATACAGGCTTCTAAGGAAAGAGCAGGAAACACTCTGCAGTGTTAACCTGCTTAGTTTAGTTCATCTGGGATAGATACTGTATAAGATATCTGTAAATGTAGTTGTCTTTTCTAACAGAACTGCAGTGCATTCCTGTAAGATCAGGTTTTATGGGTGTGATGACACAGATATTGACGTCTGGCAGTCAGCACTTATTCATACATGTAAATAAAATGTGTGCTTTTACTCATTCAGCTTTTCTTTCATGTGTTCTTAACTGGTGTGAATATCTGAGACAACATTTTACAGGAAAGAGTGCAGAAGCATCACACAGGCTTAGTTAAAGGGAGGGCTATTTTTGACTACTCCCAATGCAAAAAAAATAGTTTAATTGTTGGGATCACAAGTTGCTCTGTTCAATGAACAAGCTGTGGGGGATTTCTTGGGACTTGGGTTTAGCCCTTGGTTCCATTTTATTGGAGCTTATGACAATAAATGAAGTGAAAAAGCAAAACCATTTGCTACTATTCTTTTTGAGAGGCACATTATACATGTAATAACTAGGGCTTTTTTTTGCTTCTCATTTCCCTACTTTTTGTGCCAGTAAGTCCAATCAAATCCTGTATCAGGACTCTCGCCCTGTCTCAGGATATCCCAGTCATGTCCACATAAGCAAAGCAGGGTCATTTGCCTGCTCCACATGTGTGTGGGTTAAATTGGAATCCGGCTTTGCGGCTGTCATTTATATATACAGTGCTTTGCATTGCACCACACTGAATTGAATAATCCCACAGCCAATTTGCATTGGAAACTTCTCTGGACCGTCACAGGCCAGTGATGGTGTCAAATCACATCCAGTCTTGTGATCTGTAAATTGCAGAGATACAAAGTAAGGTCATCAGATAAACAATAGGGCCCTATTTTAACAATCTAAGCGTACGTTGTGAAGCGCATGGGGCAGGTGCGTTTAGGACGTGTCCAAATCCACTTTTGCTAGTTTGACAGTGGAACAAAGGGTGTGCCGGGGTTGTACCGGGGTTGTACTTAGTGTCATTAAGTCATAGGTGTGTTTTGGGCGTAACATGCAATAAACCAATAAAACCTGTGGATGCTGGACGGGGAATTGACAACTGCGTCGGTCTTAAACTAGCAAAGACACTTTGGGTCGGGCTTTGCACTGTGCCAGGTGCAAGACAGGGCCCATAGACTGTATATTAAGAAGGTGGATGCTTCTCCATTCCTTCCACTGTACAAAAGGAAGCCAAATATGCCATCTTGCATCTGGGAAAGTCATTTGGTGCTAGAGTCTGTGTTGTAGTGTTCATGCGGTAAAGCGTTTTGCATGATTTACTTGTGAGGACAAGCAAGACGTTACAGCCCCTTGTTTTTAGCATCAAATTACTAATTGAATGGACTGCATTTATATAGTTCTGTTCCAGTCTTCACGACTACTCAAAGCACTTTTGCATAGTTCAGTCACACATACAGTACATACACCGGAGGCTGCCGTACATAGTGCTACCTGTTCATCAGATTAACATTCACACACAGATGGCATCTAGAGCAATTCAGGGTTCAATGTCTTGCCCACTTGACAGGAATCGAACCATCAACTTTTCAATTGGCCGTCCGCTCTACCAGCTGAACCACAGCCGCCCTTACAACCAACATTATCAGGAATATGAACACGTTAACCAACATCACTGATAAGAGCTACCTTAAATGACAGAAGCTCTCTTTGAGAAAGTTTTGATGTGTACTTTGATTTTTTAGTTTGGCCCATGTCACATCCGCTAACATGGAGGGGGCGGAGTCTGTGAGTTATGCCTCCAGGGGTAGTTCTAGATGTTTTGACTTCACTTGTGGGGAGCTGTTATGTTGTCCATCTTTGTATAGGCTACAGTCTACGGTTGAAACCCCAGGCCTGCCTGACATAGACACGTATTGGAATTTTGCTTTAATGTCTTAGGTGTTTTCATGCCTGTACTTGTTTTAGGGCTAGGCGATAGGGAGAAAATCAGATATCACGATATTCTTGACCAAATACCCCAATATCCAGCGTCATGATGCTGTGCACAGAGAGCCCATTGCCACATTCTCACCTGCCCAAATGCACCACACCAGCCGAGAAAACAAACTCTATTTCAAATCACCTGCTAAAGGCTGTCAGTATGAAAACACCAAATATTACTCCAAAAGCCAGATTGCAACCCAAAGCCTAATTTTCTCCATATTATAAGAAGAGTTTGTTTGAGTGAATCCACAGTTGGACAGTAAAGCAAAGCTTGCTTACAAACTCATCCCTGTGATTATCTTCCACCTCTAAATAGGAACCATGAAATAAGAGTCAGGCTCTCCTGATTAGTCCTCCTCAAAGGCCCTCTCTGTCTAGTAGATACGGGTAATGATGCAAAATGACACCGTCTCGCATCACCTGCCGAAATTGTTTCAGTGGGTGAGCGAGGAGCTACGGAGCGCTGGTGGCTTGTATGGGCGCTGTTGAAAAGAGCCTACATATTTTAAATTGGTGGCCAGGTTGGATTAGTGGTAGAGTGGTATATTAAAGTGCCCATATTATGAAAAAAATAACTTTGTCTGGGATTTGGGGATTTTGTGTCTGTGGTGCTTCCACACGCAAACAAACTTGGAAAAAAAAAAGACATCCATGCTGTTTTGAGTGAAAGTCCTCTACCCTCAGTCTCCGGGTGAGCAAAATCTCCACGGCTTTCTACGTGATGAGGTGGCTAACCGTAGCATGCTAGCTTGTTCTTAATGGCAAAACACTGCTACAACACACACTAGTTGACCATAATCTCCAAAAGAACTACTTCCTGTCCCTGTTGTGCAGGTATTCCTCAAGTGGCCCTGGTCTAGAAGAAGTCTCCCAGCTAATCCTGCCGTGGACTGACCAAAGATGGTGAAAGAGTTATCTAGCTGATGGAATCTTACCTAGCTACTGTGCATGTGTGACTCCCAAGAAAGATAGTAAAGAAGTAAGATGTCTCACTCTGTAGCTAAAACAAGTGAGATATCCCACTCTGTAGCTCAAACTAGTGAGATGTCTCACTCTGTAGCTAAAACAGACACCTAAACACACAGGGTGAAAAGAAATCTGCAGCAATGTGCAGTACAACAAAAATATGGTGTTAGTTGAAAATTAAACCATGTAAACCTATTCTGGTACAACCTCAAAACACAATTATGAACCTGAAAATGAACATTATATGGGCACTTTAACTAATTATCAATTAATGTTGATCTATAATGAATAGTGTTGGATGGATTACTATTCCTTATTGCTTGGGGGATGTTTATTGCTTACTGTTAAAGTGAAACTCCTACGTCTTTCAACTCTTCCAAACTCCTTTTAAGTATTCAAAATTCGACTGCCACTTCTACTACAACTTCACAACATTTTCAGCTAAGGATTGTGAATTTGGAAGACACTGACCTAGATGAGACTTTGGCGGTTCCTCCTCTGCCTATTTGACAAGGTCATGGTGAAATGGAAAGAGAAAAAGGATACAGGACACACCTCCATATCAAACACATCAGTGTCGGACATCCTTGTAAATTTAAAAAGAAAAGGTCCCATATGGCAAGCACTCTGTTAGTCATGTCTGCACAGCAGTGGCAGCTGTCACTGTCTAAAGGGTTGTTTAGAAAGGCCACTACTGTTGTTGCCCATCACAAAATCATGTTTTATAGATGCAATATTTGGCATGTCAATATTTCAGCCCCTACTCAACCCTAATGTCAAGAGAATTTCTTGATAACAGTGGTACCTATGTAATTGGATACTGGTCTCAGGTTTGCTCTTTGTCAAAGTAAAGTAAGGTCTCTGGTTGATGCTGTTTGGTTTTGGGCTGATAGCATTGGTGACTCTGGTAATGAAATTACCACCTAGATATAGTGTCTGTTTGCCAACGTAGACCAGGATTTACAGCCTGGAAAGATAAATAGAATGCAGTCGATTAACGCAAGCATGTGCATGTTAGTGTGTGTGTGTGTGTGTGTGTGTGTGTGTGTGTGTGTGTGTGCACGCACGCACAAGTTTGAGTTGCTCTTGGTCCCCGCTCTCGGGTCATCGGGCTAAGTGACAAGCCATAGGTTGATGGAAAATCCATAGTGTTATTGCCATACATTACTTTTATTTGATTGGGCCTGTAGTGAGCATAATGCGACGGCGAGCCCGGGGCGGGGTGCTGGTGAAGTAGCAGGGCTCTGTTCGGGTCCAAGGACCATTTGTCGCTCTTCCCATCACCGAGTGACATTGATGTACAGTATGTTCCCTGCCTATATCCATAGGCCCGGCCCTGTGAGTGCTTGTGAGTGCCGTATATCACCTTGCGGTATTGATTTTTCCATTAGAGGTCAGCCACCCTAAACACCTCTGACAGGGTGCTCACAAACACCATGCTATGCTTAAGAGGGAACGTAAAAGCAACACGAGGTCATGTGAGTCTGGATGGAATAGCTTGCAGTTAGGGGTGTAAATCACAGGTTTTATCAAAATATGACATTATATTGAGTCTTTGGACAACAATAACAATAGGATATTTGCTGATACCTTTAAGTCTGCCGCCATGCGATTTGGATTTGATTTGATTGGGGTCTGCGATCAACATGAGGTAATATATGCCCATTTAACACAAAAAAATCAACTAATATATGATTGCAGATGATATGTATCGGTATTTTCACTTTGCATTGATCATATTGGGTCGTGGATCATTGACTTGATGAAAGTGAATCTTAACACTTTCACTTTATAAACAGTAACCACCAATTTGTATTAATTACAGAACATGCATGCAATTTCTTCTTTTTTTCTGTAACAGCCTATATTTGCTGGAGTCTTTCTACATTCTAATAAGTCTCCCCGACAAATGCCTGCAGCGACGGAGTTGTTGGTATAGTGAGCGATGTGTCATAACAAACGCTGACACATGAGCATCTATAACATACACTGTGCTTCAGGCACATCCCTGACAGTAAATGAAGAGGCCCCGCATTATGCTTGTGGAACAAGCTCACTAAGTGCCTTCTGCCTACATTAGCAAGGCACTTTGTCTTGTGTAAATATAGTAGCATGTCAAAGAGTTGAATTAGGAAGAATTGTAGAGAGGCCCAGGCGCCGCGCTCATTTAGGTTTTTGCGCTTGACTGAATAATTTAACTCAAGGTTTGTTTATTATGAGCAAATGGGCGTACTGTAGTGCTGTTACAGCTGTTTAGGGTGCACTTGCACGGAAAACATGGAACTGCTTGTCTCTTTCCCCCCTTTTTCACCTGTGTTTTCTTTTCTCTCTCTTCCCTTACAGACTGTACAGACACACAAGCCTCACTTCTTGGCAGTGCACTGCCAGGAGGTGGGCGGGAAGAATTATGAGGCATCTATGTCACACGTGGATAGTTTTGTCAAGTAAGTGTTGTGCTCATGGTGTGGTCATTTGCTTAATTAGGCTTCTGTGTTTGTCTATTTTAGTTATTATTATTATTATTATTATTATTATTATTTGTTGTCTGGAAATGGTGCTTATGAACCCAATCGGCCACATGGTGGCGCTGTAATTAAGGCTTCAAAATGCAAACTTTGAAAGGCCACGCCCCCCCACACCGTAAGTCCAAATGACTTGAAATTTCTCACACAGGTGCAGCTTAATGTGCTCTACAAATAAGCCTTAAGGATCGTCAAGGACCTCCTGGAAAAATGTTCTGCCATTTTGAATGTTTTGAAAAACACATTTTTGAGATCTCCTCCCACACCGTGACCCCGATTGCAGCCACATTTTCAGTGAATCATCAATGGATCAAGCTTATAACAAGTTGTATAAAGCATGTCCATGTCTCAATTACTTTTCAAGTTATTGATCAGTGAACTTTGAAAGGGGCATGCCTCTGGACATAAATAAACGCGTGACATTGCTTAGAGCCCCCTCAAGACTATTATATGGAAAATGACAGCGCTTCAGAAACAGTAAAGGGTTATTATTAGTCATTTTAAGCTGAGCAGTTTCTATGTTAAGGAAACACTCCCTTGATGTGGAACATGCAGGAGTAGTCTGTTTTTAAATTGGCGGACTACTCCCCCCACTGGTCATATCACAGCTGTACGTCAATACAGCAAAATATGTTTTCTTTCAAAAGAAAATGCCTTATTGTACCAGGGTATTTTGAAAATGGGGTTTAACTGAAAGAAATCCAAGGTGCTTTTGGATTTGACTGACATTTCCTTATCTATCTATCTATTTATCTATCTGTGCATATGTGTGTGTGTTCTGTCTATCAGAGAGCTGCTGTCCAGTGATGCCATGAGGGAGTACAACAGAGCCCGCGTCTACCTCGATGAGAACTACAAATCCCAGGAGCATTTCACAGTAAGTGCTGTTTAATGTTCCGATGGTGCATTAGCATTCTATGGGGAAAATACACACAAACTCTCAGAATCCAAGCTTACATGTGTTGAATTGGGGATGAATCACAGACTCAACAGTTCATTTAGATTTTTTAAGCGTGCAATTTGGTTCTAGATTGGTTTCTTTCTTGGTTCAGTCTCTTTTAAAAACCAGGACTTTATTGCCAAATCTGTATACACATCAAATACAATTATGACATGAGGAAAAAAACAAAAACATTATAGTCCTAGAAGGCGGAAAACAGACAGCATGAAGATGTATTTACCCTCGTTCTAAAATAAGAATCAAAAGTAACGTTTTTATTATAACACTATTAAGTCTTGACAGACCCCCATTTCTCTGAATTCTTAACCATAACTTCTCAGCCAGTCACATGTCATCACATGAGTCATTTTGCCATCATGGCTCTTAAATTGTGACACTGTGGTGGAATTTTAGCTCGTGGTTGAAACTGCTGCTTCGCTCTAGATAGAAGATAAAACTCTAACCTACTATGTGCCCACATGTTTGGTGTGTAAAGGCCGAGCGTCATGATCAGATACAGCCAAAGTCCGTGGAAAACGTTGAGCATGCTGTTTGGTTTTGCTTCAATGAGTACAGCAAAAACATGGACCTACAGACATGACACGAGAACAGCAAACCTTTTCAGAAGCTGCAGACCTGCAGCTGTTAGTTGATCCAAAGACGAAGCTATTGATACTTCATGGGATCTACTCATTGTATTGTGCACATTGAGGCATTGCTTGGAGTACTTGTTTTGTGAACTCAGATCTAAAATCCCATCTTAATATACCTATAACAATATTATATATATATATATATATATATATATATATATATATATATATATATATATATATATATATATATATATATATATATATATTGCCTGCCCTCAGTATGTAGTGACAGCAAATGGCCACCAGATGACAGTAGATACTTGGTATTAGTGTAGCAGTCAAACGTTTTAAAATGTTTTGAGACTGCTTCTTTATTGGTTATCAGGATTTATAAGCAAATCATGGATTCCTTAGCATTAACTTTAGTTTCTTTACAGTTTAAATACACTACAGTTCATTCTTAAATAACTGGATACACAGGCTAAACACACTTTGGCCTAAGTAATAATAAAAAGTCAAACTGGCTCATTTTCTTTGCAAAAGTATCTGGTTCAAGAATGGGCTAACATGTCCTGGGAAAGATGCATTTTATTATGCTATCATCTTCATATATTTGTATATAAGTTTCCTGTTTTAACTGACACATCATAGTGTTAACACAGGGGTGGTCAACTCGATTTCACACTGAAAACTGGAAATCACATCGATGTATAGTTTATTGACGTGCTTTTATTTATTTCATCGGAAAAGTCAAATATCTTTGACTGTATTATTGCTTGTATCATATGGTCTTCTCATTTACAGTTTGGTCCACATAAAGCTCCCAAAAAGTCAGCAGAAAAGTAGCCTTCGTGGGGTTTAGCAAAGCAAGCAAAACAATGATTACATCTTTTAAATGCAGCTCCCACACCCCGACTCACAGCCTGAATATCCAAACTCACCAGTTCTGTGGGAATGTCTGCGTCTCAAAGTCGGCAAATCTGCCAATTTCTGCACTGAGTGTCGCGTGATTGCAGTTAGAAAAAACACTTTCCGATTCATTGTAAACCTAAATTGATACACAGGCAGGATCAAAATTTGTGAAGGGCCGGATTTGGCCCCCTGGCCTTGAGTTTGACACGTGTACCAACATCTTTGGATATAATTTAGCAATGTATGGAAGTAGTTTTAGCCTACTTGTTCTACAGCTGAATAGTAGAATAGTAGTATGGTATAATGGCCTCTTGGTGGAGCCAGATACTCAGACCTAACAGCAGCAGCGGAGGACTTGAGCTCGGTGTTCTGTAACCACCCGGGGCTTCACAGGAAACATGGTTTTAAAAGTGCAGTTTTATGTCTGATGCTTAATTGACTACAGGTATATCATATGATCATCTCTGCATTCCCTGGGGGGGGTGACCGGACTATAGAATAACATATTAAGATATGGACTGTGGTGCCAGTTTGTCGGCGATCACAGAGCTGTGTGTGTTTTGGTTCTCCTCCATGATTTTTGGCGCTATCACCACGCTACACTGCACCTCCACAAACGCTCATAAATCACAGCCACCACTGAGTCACATTTGCTCTTTTCGAAAAAATATTACAAACATTGGCCTTTAGAAAATATAATTATCTGCCATTTCCTATAAGTGCCGCTAATATGCCGGCATTATGAGCTATTTATTCAATGGTGTTTGTCTATGGATTAACCTTTTTGTTGTATTTTCATTTACCATCAAACAGAGATGACACTTTGTGCCTCTCTTTGTGAATCAGTCAGTGGAAAGGGAAAACATCTGATGCGCTTTCAATGATGTTGATATTGAAATCCTGGCAACAGTAAATATGAATAGACTCTTCAGTCTTTCTCACACAGGGCCTGCCATTTAGCTTTGATGACGACACCCATATTTGTTTTCTCAATCTTCGATTCCCCCTTGCCCCGGGGATAATTGTTTGTTGTCTGCCCCCGCCTGTCAATTTTCAGATAATGTAAGTGGGAACACTTTCCCGGGCCCAGAGCTTTGGCTTGGTATGAGTGTGTGTTGTGTTTTTGTATGCAGTTATGTGCGTGTAGTTTCTTTGGAAGTAGACAAGTGAATGTTTTGGCTGAGTGGGAGTGTAGTAATGTTGCGAGTGTATGGTAAAGGCCAGAGATTGTTTACATGCCTGCCCAGTGTGAGGGTGTGTTTGAACTGCATCTCTGTGTCAGTGAAAGATAGGAATGTGATTGATAAATGACTGTGTGAAAGTTTGTAACGAGAGAAAGGCCCAATTTATGAAATTGTTTTTTTTTTTGCAACTTTGATTGGAGCAGAAAAAATGAATCAATTAGACGATCGACACAAACTTAATCAGCAACTAATTTTTATAAGACTATTTTTTCATAAGACTCACTGGTTCCAGCTTCTCAGATGTGACTTTCTGCTGCTTGTCTTAGTCTGTGATTGTAAATTGAATTTGGGGTTTGGAGCGTTAATTGGACAACACAAGCAATATGTGAATTTGGACATTTCTTACTATGTCCCGTCATTGAATGGACCAAAATATGAATCATGAAAATATTCAGCCTACATCTAGCAATGTAAATAATCATTAGATAGCTGTGCTTACATCTGAAGAAATCATAAAAAAAACCACAACGTAAATATCTATTTTATAAATGGACTTTGTTTTTTCAGATAGTGTAGAAATAGATTAAATTTAAAAAAATCCCCTTCTGAGGTTCTGAAAGTTTGAAATTCTAGATCGAGCTGAAATGAAAATGCTTATTTAGTCAGAAAAAGTGAACCTGAAATGAACCTTTTTATTTTATTTGTTGACCAAAAACAGTTAATTGCTTGTAAAAAAAAAAATAATAATAATAATCTGATTGATTCTGTAGTGCAGTATAGAGACAAGAGGAAAGCTGTAGCCTCGTCTCTTTTTTTACTGCATCCTAATTTCTCTAATTGAAACTGTAATAGTTGCCTCGATGTTAAAATGCTCCATGTAACACCTCGGTGCTAAATCTGAACAATGACGAGTCTGGGCGGGCTGGAGCTGCTCTCCCCTCCCCAGAGGAAGGCGGCAGTGCTGGGGAAGAGCTTGACTGACACATCGCCCCTACGGCTGAGCCCAGGCCTGGTGTTTTACAGCCCTGTTAAGGTATACAGCAGGTAAAATGTCAATTAGGAAGGCCCGCCCTGATAACTCAACTCCCAATCCACTCGTTCTTGGCCATTAATATTTATCGTGGGCCTGGCCCTGGAGCTGCAGCCCATGTCATCTGGAATGATGTTACAACTTCCTGACACACACTTGTACTCCGGTGTCTGTATGGCTTAACGGAAACGCCGGCCAAACCCGGCATGCAAGAACTCCCATCTACCGCTGTTACACGGTCTAATCAAGCTATCCACAAACACAGACAGTGACACACAGCGCCACGCACTGCCTTCTCAGCCCTCAGTTGTTCCAGGGCATTTTAATGGGAAATTAAAGGCATCCCTCATGTCTGTGGTCTGCAGGACAGGAATGAGAGCAGTGACAGAGGATAAATCAGGCTCTGTGGCTTGACAGGACACCGCTGTCTCCTTTTACCCTGTGGTTGTGTGTGTGTATCTGTGTGTCTGTGTACCTACTTTACTTCCAGAGATAGCGTAATAGTATGCAAGCAATCCGTCTAAGCAATTTGTGTCATGGATCTAAAGCACTTGTACTGAAAGTTCACAGCAAGCTGTCTGCAGTCTTTGATGTCATCGTCATAGGAACAGTGTCTTATGTGAGAGCATATAAAAACTGTAAATGGTAAAAGACTTCTAATAAAAAGCCACAGTCTAGTGTAATCTGCACGAAATGAGGAAAATGTGTGATAACGTTGTTGAATATCGCGATAACGAGATTACTTGCAATTAATAAACCAATATTAAAGTGTACTTCATTCTGCCTTTCTACTACTTTCAGTATTCTGCTACAAGAACTTGCTTTTTGAATTCAAAACAAATTAAAGGAAATCATTTCCATCATTCTTTTATTAAACAAATTGAACGTTAAATGAAATACAAAAGGCACCACTTAAAAAGAATGACAGTTGTACATTTTAAGCTGCAGCTTTCTACTGATATTTCCTTTCAACTTCTACTACCAAATCTCTGAGTGCCTTTCCCGATATGTCTCCGTCTTTTGCGATGTACTAGTGGATATCGCCGTGACGATAAAAAACAATATGTCGTGCAGCCCCAGTCTAGCGTCAATCCCAAAATCCCAGGCTTTGTCTTTCCTGAGGTAAATAATCACATGAAATATCAGATAATTAGAGAAAAAGGAAACTCGAGAAGGGCAGAAGAACCTAAAGCAGCAG
The DNA here is from genome assembly GCA_013375575.1 of Percina caprodes. Lineage (NCBI taxonomy): Eukaryota > Metazoa > Chordata > Actinopteri > Perciformes > Percidae > Percina > Percina caprodes. The sequence goes on along the minus strand of JABXJD010000621.1, from coordinate 68,512 downwards.
AAACAAAACGAAATCCTCTAAGATAAATAATAGAAATGTGTTTTATAAATATGGATGATGCACAGAGACTGAGTTGCCTGTTCACATATGACACATTAAAATGAGTAAGTCCTTTGGAGAAAGCCAGGGAGATGAGTGTAAAAAAAACAAAAAACAAAAGCTCTTTATCATGATAAACTTTAGGCTTGTAGCGCTTACAATTATCTGAATTTTTATTTTTAATTGAAACTATACAGAATCATATCTAATGTTGGAACTGTGCGATTTGTATTCTTGTTACCAGTAGATTTTAGTCTTGTGTTCCCATGTGGGATGAGCTAAATGTTCGGCGTGACACAGAAAGGAAACTAAAAACATAAAAACAATACTGAATATTATAAAAGTAAATATACTTCATGAGAATCCTCAACTGAATAAAAATATCTTAAGATGTAGATGCAGGTCTCAGATCAGCAGATAAGCTGTTCTATACATAAAATGTTGAATGCAATAGGACCACGTTTAGATACAGCATATGTGCCGGGACTAGAGGAAATGTTTACCTTTGTCAAAAGACACTGGGGCTGCACAATTATGGCAATTTTATCGAAATCGCAATGTGGACAATATCCCAATCGCAGGTGGTCGCAATATTTGTTAAAGGCAAAATGGCAAAAATATTGTGTTGCTGTGGAGACGTCCCAGCCTACAAATCCTATCCTACAGGCTACAGAAAAAATCAGATCCTCGCATAAATCCCTCTGAAATCGTTTAAAATTTTAACATTTTTCAATGCAAATGAGAATAATGATACAAAAATGATCATTGCCTACAATATCATGAATCATATTGCATTGCAATATCAGTCAAAATAATGGCAACTAGATATTCTCCTCATATCGTGCAGCCCTAAAAGGCACAACGTATAGTGTAGACTAACGGTAGTAACAGATCCATGTAGATTAAACAAATGCTGCAGACAAAAAGTAGTTATCGAGGTGGAGTTTAACCCTCGTGTTGTCTCCCCGTCAACATTGAAAGTCAACACTTTGCTTTTTATCATTTCAAAAAAAAAATCTTACGTTTTTGTCACTTTTTTCAACACTTTTGACGCTTTTTTCAATGTTTGTCACTTTTTTTTTAATGTTTTCCACACTACGTAATCATTAACTTTAGTTGTACAGTTATTTTTGGAATTCATGGTCAATAAACCTCATTTATAGGAAATTAAACCTAATGTTTGAGTTAGAAAAGCAGAAATTAGGAATTATTTAGACTAAAATTAAAGGAAAGTATGTTGATGGATGACACACTGGAATAAGTCAACTTTTAATCAATACTATTTCAAAACCACTTCAATTTTTTTCCAAATGCTATACAATTGAATAAGACATCCCAAAATGAATGAAAGTAGAGATTTGCACTTGCCAAAGAGCGTTGTGTGGAATCAATCATGTTAATTTGGGTAGCTACAAAGAACAATGATGTAGGAAAACGGGTCAATTTGACCCGAGGACAACATGGGGGTTAAGTGGTTAGTCAGGTTCGGTTGGTAGGAAAGTCTCACATTGTAAACCTCAGGCTTTGGACCAGCTGATCAACAGCAGCAGCTAAATACCTAATCTTTGCTTTCCCTGCCCAAGCTGCTGTCTGATCTCTGGTCAGTAGAGCGGCCCTGTCAGTAGCTGCCAGCAGCCTGCTGCCTCACTCTGCTCCAGAGGTGAGTCCTTAATTCTCCTCCAGGCAGCGTGCTGTAATGCAATCATCAGTACCGCTCTGCTCGGCCAGGAATTTATGAACACTTAGTGTCCCTCTGTGCTGACAGGGCCTCAGCCTGAGTGTGTTTACGGTATTGCCCAGAAATGCGTGTCACTCGCATTTATCGCCTTTATTTATTTTTTTTTTTTAACTACATCCTATATCACCCCCCTGTTCCATCTTTTTTTATGATGAAACAAAACCAGGTTGCATATAGAGATTATACACTTTCCTGAGAAAGTGGGGTCATAGAGGAGAGGTCTCTGTGTACAGTCTGTTGGTTTTACACACAGAGGTTAACTAGCAGAAGCAGCCCTCCCTCCCTCCCTCCCTCCCTCCTCCGCCTCCACCTCTCAGCTGTGTTTAAAAAGGCCGCTGCAGTTAAGCAGTTTAAAAATATTGCTAACTAAATCTATGAGAGCTCTTATTTCAATATGGTGAGAAGTACGGCACCGACTGAGGCCACTTGAATGGAGTAGATGTCAGCACAGTAATATGGCCAGGCCATAACTCTCCATGGCCATCACTCATACTCTCAGGGCAGACATAAGTACACTCACACACACACACACACACACACACACACACACTGACGCAAGCACACACGTTGAAACACACACACTCAGGACATGGGGTTGAGCGACAATCAATGAATCTGCCATCAGACGTGAGTTATGAGGTGGAGAGAGTGGGCATTCCCTGTGTGAAAATATTTTGACTGAAAATGTAGATATAATTAATAGATTGTGTAAAGAGGTGGAGAAATTGATGTATTTATTACAAGGAGTCAAATCTGGGGGAAGTGAGCCTTTTGCCCTCCTGGATGCTCGCTGCACTGAGCACGGCTGCTTTCACGAACACACACCAATCCTCTGCTCATACACAGCGCTCTGAAGAAGTGTTTATAAATGTGTGTGTGTGTGTGTGTGTGTGTGTGTGTGTGTGTGTGTGTGTGTGTGTGTGTGTGTGTGTGTGTGTGTGTGTGTGTGTGTGTGTGTGTGTGTGTGTGTGTGTTTGGATGGGATCTAGGCAAGGGGTGGTGTTGGAGGTGTTGTTGTCCTGTGTTAGAGGGTGGGATTTTATGGTGCTGTGTGTGTGTGTGTGTGTGTGCGTGGGTGGTGGGGTGGGGGGTCTCCAGCCACAGATAATGATGTGATTCCAGCATGAGGCGGGCCTGGTGTACCTCGCCACCGTCCATTATGATGTGCGGCCCCCAGCCACCAAGGGGGCAGAGTGAAGGTGAGCCTGTCATATCGATCTTTTTAGTGCTAAAATATGAGCCACTTTACTCTGCTCCCCGGCGCAGTGATGTGAAAAATAATAACTCGGACCCAAATTAAAAATATTGATCGCTTAGGAGGTGTTGAGAGCAAATAAACACCCTCTGAAGGATTTTTATCCTCTCCCCCCCTCCTCCGTCTTGTCCCTCCTCGCCCAGTGAAAGGGCCGGGTCAGGGATGGTGGCTAGCTGAACTGCAAGAATATCACACCATGTTGTTGCTCAGTAGTCTCCATAATAACCACAAACCAGGCTCTTGATGCTCTTTATTGTTCCCAGACACAGATCAACAAGCAACCATCTCTTTCAGATACTCCCTAACACTGATTGATCGGGTTTTGACTCCATAATCTCGGCTCCATTCTCCCCCAACGGTCATAATTTTTTGCACATCCGAGCTTGACTTTTTTATTCCTTCCTGCTGTAACGGATGAGCTGACACTGGGCCATCAAACGGGTGGGAAAACAATTGCCACAAGGTTAATTTTATTGCCTG